>CM017476.2:0-69921 GCA_007827005.2 Populus simonii
ACGATGCCACAGGTCGACAGTCGCGGAGAGGCAAGGAGACCAAAAAGCTTGAGGAACTGACGTGGCAGAAGACTTGGAGAGGACATAAAGACCATCATGACTCTGACCGGAAAGGAGAACTTCCTTGGTGACGAGATCCTTCACATAAAATATAGAAGCGTGAAATTCAAAATAAACATGATTATCATGACAGAATTTTTGAACAAATAACAACGGTAATGTGAGGCACATGGAGAACATTAGATAATGTAAACATGCGTTTTGGGGAATGTAATTTAGTATGTCCAATATGGGATATGTCAAGGCCCTTACCATCACCAACATGCAAATAATCATTACCAAGATAGGGTGCAGAATCGGTCAGAGTTCTAAGATCAGGTGTGACGTGTTAATTTGCGCCGGTGTCGGGGAACCAAGTCGTAGCAGAAATATTCCCAACAGCAAGATGAGCAGAGGGCTGCTGAGTGCTGTTACAAAACTGGGAACAATGGGGAGCGGTGTGCCCAAAACCGGAGCATAATTGGCAGCGTACATGCTGCTGTCCAGCACTAGAATTGCTGTAGAGACTAGCGTACATGCGTCTGCTGCCAGTGGTTTGACCGCCAATCTGTAGCAGATTGGCCCCTGTTCTGGGGAGTGGAATGGTTGCTGTGGGGATGCCAATTACCTCTAGAGCAACCCCTGTTGCGGCTGAAGTTGGGGCTGTGATGAGACATAACATGGTGTGCAGAAAACTGTGGTGTTGGCAGCAGAGGTGGCTGCTACGGTAGAGAAGAAGAAGACAGCTGAGAGGGAGCAGCAACCATGGAATGGACAGAGTTCTTGTGTAGAAATTCATGGGTAAGAAAGTGGCTGTGAAGATCAGCATAGGATAGCAGTTCTGCCTTGGTTATGAGACTCGTTACCAAGTTTTTGAACTCGGTACAAAGGCCACGAAACATAAAAAGATTGAAATCTTCAAGAGACATGGGGCGACCCGCAGCAGCCAATTCATCAAATAACGATTTGGCTTGCTGCATGTATAGACTAACTGATGAGTCACCTTGCCGAAGGTCTTGAAAGGAGCCATGGAGTTGCATGATGTGAGAATTAGACGGAGAGGCAAACGCTTTCTCAAGAGTGCGCCAAACATAATGCAAGGTAGAACAATCTACCACAAGATGCAACACATCCACGGAGAGAGAGGAGAGCAAAGCACTCAAAATAAGTTGATCATGTTGCTTCCAACAAAGAAAGGAAGGGTTGATGGTAGAGGAAGAACCAACAGAGCTGTCAAAAATATAAGATGGAGGACACATCACTAAGTCGTCCACAAAGTGAAAAACACCTTGACCAAGGAGATATGGCTTCATCTGCATTCTCCAATAGAGATAATTTGTGTTTGTAAGTTTTAGCAAAAAAACTTGGTGAGTGTTCGCTAAAGGAACAGTACTTGTAGTGTGGGTTCCCATGAGAGGTAAAGGAACGGTAGGGACTTGGGAGGAAGAATCAGAGACAAGCTCTACAAGTGGAGGCTGCTGTGGGGAAGAAAAGGCACCAGCAGCAGTAGCCTTGGGATGGCTGGCCGGCTGTGCTGCACCACCGGTGGAGAGGGAGAAGTCGACGGTAGCAGTAGAATCCATGTAGAGAAAGTAAAGAGAGGGTCGGCTGTAAAGGGAGGAAGGGAGAAAAGAGTTCTGACGGCAGCATGCTCTGATACCAAGTTGAGAATAATTGGGAGGCTTAACCTAATGGTTAGCCAACCCTTTCTATATATATGTGTAGGGCAATATAGAATAGCAATGGTGAAGGTTACCACACAAGAGTATGTAGACAATATTTCCTATATAAGTACATTCTATAATAAGGTTTCTAGTGATCAAAATATAAGGTGGTGACTCCAAGCATTTTTTATTGATAAAAGACAAGAAGTCCATGTTCTTTCCGCACAACACAAAAGTCCTGATCTGGGAAGATGATTGCAATGATGTTACAACCATGCTAAATTCAACATTGTACTTTCCATGAGTTATCCTTTATATTTTTCAATTCCTCTAGTCCAAAAATGTGTTACCCTTTTAATATTCTTCAAAGTCAACATATACTTTTACTAATTGATCTAACTATGAATGTAGTGGGCTGTAAATGAGTATACAAGATTAAAAAAATATGGAAGATAGGAATTTTGAGCACTACAAAGCATGTTTGGTGGCCAAAGGCTATTATGGACAAAAAAGGGATTGATTTTCAAGACACATTTAAGCATGTCTGCTGTCCAGTGCAGTCCCTCCTTTCCGCCTCTGCTGCCTCCTTTGGTTGGGTAGTATCTCTTTCTACTCATGAACCACTTGCTTTTAATGATGCTAATAGGTATGAGTCATGGCATAGTGCTATGCGTGAGGCAATTCAGGCCTTACGCGCTAACAAAACATGGTTTTTAGTATCGTTTCACCCTTGCATGAATATTGTTAGTAGTTGGTGGGTGTACAAGATCACATGCAGATATGATGGCAGCATCGAGAGGTATAAGGCGCATCTAGTTGCTAGAGGTTTCACTCAGCAAGAAGGTATTGATTACTCTGAAACCTTTAGTCCTGTTATCAAACAGGCGACCGTCAAATTAGTCTTCTCCATTGCCGTTTCGTGTGATTGGAAAATTCATCAACTTGATATCCATAATGCCTTCCTCAATGGTCTTCTTGATGAGGAGGTCTACATGAAACAACCTCCAGGTTTTATTGATTATGCTCTCCCTTCTCATGTGTGTCGATTGCATAAGTCTCTATATGGTTTAAAACAGGTTCCACGGGCTTGGTAAACTCGTCTAGATGATTTCCTGTTATCTATTGGTTTTCATGCCTCTAAGGTGGATACCTCATTGTTTATCTTCTCTGTTGGTAATAATATTCATTATCTTGTGGTCTATATTGATGATATTCAGCTTACGGGTAGCAACTCTCTTCTGCTCCAACGCCTCATACAGCTACTAAGCTTAGAATTTAAGCTTCGCGACTTGGGTTTTGTTCATTATTTTTTGGGTATTGAAGTTCAACCTACTGGTATGGGTTTTATGCTCCGACAACATAAATATACACTTGACATCCTCACTCGGGCTAGTATGTTATCTTGCAAACCTGTTGATACTCCTATCTCTACATCCAAAGCTACCATTCTTCCAGATCCCTTGTTTTCTGATGCTACATGATTAGTACTTAAAAGTGCATTTTTATCAAGGTTTTATATCATCATTTTGCACTTGAAGTATCAATAACTCCTTAACTAAAGCATGTTTTATAATAACATATCTAATTATATAAGATACCTTTAATTTATGGTAAATGTTCATCTTAAATGCAGGCCTATCACATAAATGAAAGAATTGATTGATGAGTTGAAGTACTGAAATTGAAAGGACAAAGAGATGGCCAAACTTAGAAAAGAGATGCTGGTGCAGTCCAAACTGGAACACTTTTCGGTAATTGGGTCATATCTGGAGCTGTAGATCTTGGATTTAGGTCCATTTTATATGGATGGAAAGATAAGACATAGGCCTACAACTTTCATGTGGAGCCCAAGATTTAACAAGGCCGTTTTCAAGTCCAAATTGTAGCAACAAAGAAGAAGTCCGAATCTGTCCTGCAGCCCAGACACTGTTTAGTGTTCAGTCCATATCTCGAGTTCTAGAAGTCCAAATGATCTCAAATTTTTACCCTGGAAATATGAGACAATTTCCTAGAACTTTCATGATTGAAGTCTATTCAAATTATGACGTTATCAATGACCTTTTTGGCAGACAAGAAGATAGGAATTGTCACCAAGTCAAGATGTGGCCACCCACTCATCAATTAGTCAACAAATCAATAGTTCCAAAATTTGGCCTATAAAAGGAGGCATTTGCCATGTATTTAGGCATCTTGGTGTTCAGATCAAGATCATGCTCTTGCTTTCTCTCTTTGTATTGCTTATGCTTTGCTTTCATTAATATCAAGTTTATGCCTTTCATTTCCTTTCCTTTACTTGGTTAACTTTTATCTTACTTATGTTCTTATCTTGTTTATTTATGTTTCTTTCTTTCATTATGTCTAGCTAAGTTAATTATGTCAAGGTGAAAAAGTTACACTAATGGTGTAAGGATAAGTATAATATAAACTCAACATGGACTTTAATGTTGGATACTAACATGCTTTATATTTGTTATCTTGTTCACTTTTAATACTTTACTTGTTAAATGGTTAATCTAGATTTATGTTGTATAACACTTGGTACAACAAATACTTGGCACTTTCATAGCCCATACTGTATGGTATAACCGACACCTGAGCTATGAAAGGAACTTGATTTGTTGTTAACATAAGTTATAATCATGAATGCCTGAAAACATTTACAAGTATTAGCATTATTCGAATAAGATAGCTAATGTAATCATGTTAACAATTGAATAATAAGAGTTTATACTATACTTGTTTGAAATACCATTAGTGGATCCTCTAACCTTGACATTTGTTGTTATCATTGTTTAATCCTTACGTTAATCTTCCATCTCAAAGTTCTCATCAACTTCATCATCTTTATTATTATCATTATTAATAGTATTATTGGTATTATTATCATTACTACTGCTAGTACTATTATTAGTATTACTACTACTACTACTAGTATTATTATTATTATTATTATTGTTATTGTTATTGTTGTTACTATTGTTGTTGTATTATTGTTGTTTATAATTTATACAATTAACCTCCCTGTGGTTCGACCCCGGTCTTGCCGGGTTATTTATTACTTCGACACTCCTGCACTTGGGAAAAGACATCAATCTTTTGGTCGTGTCACTACACGCTTTCATTAAATTTTGGGTGCTCTTCAATATCTCACTTTAACGCGCCCAGATATTTACTTTGTTGTTAACAGAGTCTGTCACTTTATGCATGCTCCTACAGATTCTCATTAGGCTGTCGTTAAACGCATATTGTGTTATCTTAGGAGTACGACATCACATGGCCTACATATTACTCGCAGTTCTTCCTTAGCCTTACATGGTTTTACAGATGCAAATTGGGCACACCGTGTTGATGATAGAAAATCTACAGGTGGTTATCTTATGTTCTTTGGTCAGACGTCGATTTCATGGAAATCAAGTAAGCAACGTACAATTGCTCGCTCTTCTACTGAAGCTGAGTACAAAGCCTTAGCCGATGGCACTGCTGAGGTTACTTGGCTTCAATATTTATTAAAAGATCTTCAGATTTCGTCTGCTTCTGCTCCTATCATCTGGTGTGACAACCTTGGTGCCACTTATTTGTCTGCGAATCCTATTTTTCATGCTCGCACAAAACCTGTTGAGGTTGACTATCATTTTGTCCAAGATAGAGTTGCGAAGAAGGACATTCAGATTCGTTTTATTTCCTCTCGGGATCAACTTGCAGATATCTTCACTAAGCCACTTCATACTGCTCCGTTTATTGCTTTTCGGTTCAAGCTTCAGGTTGATCCTCCACCCTCAGCTTGAGGGGGCATATTATAGAATATACCTATATAGGAAATATTGTAGTCATACTCTTGTATGGTAACCTCCACCATTACTATTGTATATTGCCCTACACATATATATAGAGAAGATTGGCTAACCAATAGGTTAAGCCTCCTAATTATTCTCAACTTTCACTACATCTACTTAGTACGTATAAGTGAAGGATTGCTACCTTGACCAATGAACTGAAAATATCGTTAATTGATAATGAATGGCATACAGTTTTACCATATCAACAGCATGAAAATTGATAATCGATCCTTTGGGATATGTCAATCCCAAATCTATTATTCCATTTCTTTATTAATTATCATAAAAACATTTATTAATTGTGTTGTCCTCCAACTCTTTCCATAAAAAGAAACAGTTGTGAACCACCACATTTGATCATGGACAAAAGGTAATCAAATAGTTGCCTCCACTAGGACAAGTAAACGTGCTCGAATTATCATCATAAGCATAACTATAAGCTTGAGGACACTGCTGCTTGAAAGTCATCGAATATTGGGTAGGAGGACATGTGTCAGCTGTATTATACTCTCCTGTGCAGCAGTACTGCGGCTGGTTAAATGCCAAACACGCACTCTTGCAGGCAATCACAGTCCCATCTGAACCTTTCACTGCTAAACTAGGATCACAAACAGCATTCACGTTAGCTGCACAGCTTGTAGAAGGGCAGCCAGTAGAACCTCCTTGCGGGGTTACCGAAATTGGGATGTTAAAGCCATCAACAAGGCTTATATCGTAAAAATCTTTCCCACCATCACCGCTTAGAGTAAATTCTGCCAAGGATGCTGGTGGGATCGCACCGGCTCCATTGCATTCTATGACGCCAGAGCCACAGTCAGCAGTAGCACAAACAAACTTTCCCGAGGCATCTGTAGAGCATTGCGTTCTGGCCCACAAGCGGCCAGACCAATTGACAGGGACACTCAGCGAAGATGAAGCACCCGTTGCCAATGTGAAGCCAGTTGAAGATAAAGACGGACCGCCAGCAGCCGTTAGAGTTCCTGGCCAGACTGTGTATGGACAGTTGTTTGTGAAGTCGAAAGTCACAGATTGAGCTCCTGCATGCGTGCAAGCTGCGCAAGATTTATTTTTGTTGATATCAATGATTAAATCTTGGTCGATTCAAAGATAACATAATTCAATATTTAAAATCTTGTATTAATTCACTTATTTTTCTTTTAAAAATATAACATAACCCATGTTTTTTTTTAATATATTTTTTTCTTTGTTTTTTTTTTATCTGGAAACTCCCTCCTGGATAAATTTATTGGATTCACGAAATCCATTGAATAATGAAAAGTAGTTAATATTGCATACGCAAACAGAAAATATATATGTAGAATAATCAAAGTGAATAATATGCATAATAGAGTTTTCCATGCAAGAATCTAGTATATGTAATATTGTAAAACTAGCCATAGAGGAAGATGACGAGGGTGAAGGTAATTATAGCAATATTGGGCATACGACTCTCCATTGCCGAGATGCGTCGAATTAAGACCTTTTCAGTATCTTTCAAGAGATTTGAGGTAAGCAAGAAACACTCTATATTTTAAAAATATTATGAAATGAGCAGACTTAATAAATAGTGTAAAATTTGCAGACTAGTAAACAGAGGAACGTCCTGCTTCTCTCGTCAAATGAAAGCAACACCCAATTGAATATTGAATGCAACTCTGGTCCAGCAGACGAGCCGTGATGAATGCGAGAGTCTTCAAAATTAAAGAAAAAAAAGTCACCACCTATTAATTAAAAACTTTAGAATTTAAAAATAGACATTGGTTAGAGATTTATACATTGAGCTAGTTAAGTCTAAGAAAGATCAATATCACCCTTATCATATCCTTTAAAATGAAAAGTTACCTCCACAATGCATTTAAGAAAAATTATTCCATGCATAATATTAATTATCTAAATTTATTTCTAATATTTTCGTGATTTATTTTAATAAAAAATTGGCAATTCAAAATTTATTTCGCATACAGATAATTAATAAATCAAGAATTATTTGTGCTAATAAATATTAAAGAAACCCGTTAATGATAAGTAAAGACTAAACTAGGATCAAATCGATGCTTAAAATCATAATTCTCGATTAAGTTATCAAACAATTCTGAAAATTTACGTGGAGCCTTCTAATATGATGCTTTAACTTGGGTTAAAATTTCAGAGTTTTTGAAGAAAGTCAGAAATTTGATGAAAAATCACAATTTGACCAGTTTTACATTATTGGACATAATTTTCAATCTGACCATCCAATTGAGCTGAAATTTTACGAGGGATCTTAAAATATATTAAATAAAATCTAATTAAAATTTTAGGATGAACAGAGCTTGGTAGTGCTAACAAAAAAAGGACCGTCAAATAAAAGCAAAACAACTCATTAAGGGCAAAATAATTATTTGCCATTAAAAATAAAACAAATCATCTCTTCCTTCTTTTTATATGTTGCCGACTGAGCAGAAGCAAAATAGGAAAAGAAAGAAAAGAAAAGGCGAGAGAGAAAGACAGAAACGTAAGGGAAAACATAAAAAGAAAAATCAAAGGAAAAAAAAAGTGAGAGAATAACCTTGTAAACTTATAAAGTACAACTTATAAAACACTAATCTTAGGAAGAATCAAGTGAAGGAATGAGGAATTGAGAAAGGGAAAAAATTTAATTATTTTTTTTCTAGTTGACATGAGATTGTTATTTTATCCTGGTTGAGGGGTTGTTACAATATCGATTCAGATTCAATTATAAATGAATTATATTCCACAAAACATCGAAGGATATAACTTCAATAGTGAGTTTATTTTTACTTTCACTTAAATTTTATATACTTTTAAATTTATTTTTTAATATTTTGGATAATGTATTTGAATTAAAATTTTACTGTTAACTTCAAAAATTCATATACATGAGTTAATAATTAATCTTAAAAAAAATTTATATATTTATTTAATAACCCAGGGTAGGAAAAATTCTTGACTCTGCTCTTGGTAACAACCATCTTCCACACGCGCCGTCTCATCCACGATGACATTTGACAATGAATATCAAATTATAAATTTATAATTTATTTATATTTATAAAAAATTAAATTATAAAATTGGGTCTATCACCTAAAGTGCGCGGAGACCGTCCATGCACTGACCTGCACTCATCCAAAAATTGAACATTGAATGTAACTCTGGTCCAGCAGACGAGCCGTGATGAATGTGACACTCTTCAAAATTATCACACCGTGATGAATGTGAGATTATTCAAAATTAAAGAAAAAAAAAGTCACCACCTATTAATTAAAAAATTTAGAATTTAAAAATAGACATTGGTTAGAGATTTAGACATTAAGCTAGTTAAGTCTAAGAAAAATCAATATCACCCTTATCATATCCTTTAAAATGAAAAGTTACCTCCACAATGCATTTAAGAAAAATTATTCAGTGCATAATATTAATTATCTAAATTTATTTCTAACGTTTTTCATGATTTATTTTAATAAAAAATTGGCAATTCAAAATTTATTTCGCATACATATTATTAAAATAAATCAAGAATTATCTATGCTAATAAATATAAAAGAAACCCGTTAATGATAAGTAAAGACTAAACTAGGAAAATCAAGAGATAAATGTAAACCAAAATATTTGATATAGCAACACGGAGCATGTACCTAGTTGTATTTAATAATTTTTTTATTTGAAAAAATTTTGTATTTAATAAAATGATTATCCGTGCCAATAAAATGATGTCTACACAATACATTTTTTTTTTGTATTTCAAAATATTATAAAATGAGCATCACATGCTTCTATTTATTAAATTAAATTAAATGAAAAAAATATTTATAAAAAAATAAATTAAAAAACAAATAAAAATACTCGAGATATCCCAAGTCATTTTCAAAATAAGTGAAATTCCTATAGAAAAAAAAAAACAAAACCTTCTGGAGGATGATATTGTAAAAAAAAATCAAATTAAAAAATGATCTCAAATAAAAAAAATAAGAATTAAAAGAACAGGGACAAAATTTGAAAGATGAAAAACCAAAGGGAATGAAATTGTCAAAGAATTTTAATTTTATAAATTATTCCAAACAAAACAAGCAATAATCAAAATAACAGGGACCAATTACTATGAAGGAATAACAAATTGAAGGCGTGCTTTGAAATTTTGAAGGGGCACACACGAAAATCAAGAGGAGAGTGTGAAGAAAAAGAAAAAGAAAAGTTTGTCGGCACCAAACCGAACAACTATCTGCCACACACGCTGCCTCATCCACGACGGCCTTTGTTCAACGAATGACCCTACACCCACAACCTGAAGTGCGCGGAGATGGCCCATACACTCACCTGCACTCATCAATTATTTTTTTAATATTATTTATATTTATTAAATTATAAATTTGGAAATAAACACCCTGATAAAAAAAACCCAATGAAATATACAAATGCCCTTGGTTTGAACCACAAGTGACTAGCTTAGATATCTCAATGAATGAGAAAGCAGAATAGTAAACAGGCAATTAGAGGAACGCCTTGCTTCTCACGTCAAATGAAAGCAACACCCAATTGACTAACGAAAGCACTAAATATCCCAATTAATGAGAAAGCAGACTAGTAAACAGCCTATTAGAGGAATTGAAACTATATATCCCAGTTAATGAGAAAGCAGACTAATAAACAGCCTATTAGAGGAATTGAATGAAAGCAATTGAATGCAGGAAGAGGGCCAGACTAGTAAACAGCCAACAGTGGGAGTTCTCCTCTAGCACATAGTTATTAAACCCGGCCCAGGGGTTGACCAGGCCAAGGGGCCGGTCCCGGGTTTCATGGGTCGACCCAGGTCGACCGGGGTCAACCCGGAAAAATTAAAAAAATTAAAGTTTTAATATTTTATATGAAAAAATTAAGAAAAAATCCATGTAAATTTATGTTATACATATTGTAAATAATGAAGTTTAAAAGAATATTTAAAAAAAAATTTATCCTACATTAAAAAGATATTATGTTAAGTTTTTAAGTTGAAGTATTTAAACCAAAAAAGTTTCTTATCCTACATTGAAAAAACGTAGTTTTTTTCTTATAAACATAGAGTATATATATTAATGGGTTTCAAATCCACATTGAAAAAAGATAACTTTTTCCTTGGGAACATAGAGTATGTAAACTAATGAGTTTCAAATCCCACATTGAAAAAACATAGTTTTTTTTCTTGTGAACATAGAGTATATATACTAATGTGTTTCAAATTCCACATTGAAAAAAGATAACTTTTTTCTTGGGAACATAGAGTATGTATACTAATGTGTTTCAAATGCCACATTGAAAAAATATAATTTTTTTCTTGTGAACATAGAATATATATAATAATGGGTTTCAAATCCCACATTGAAAAAACATAATTTTTTTCTTGTGAATATTGAGTATATATACTAATGGGTTTCAAATCTCACATTAAAAAGATACTATGTTATCATTTTAAGTTCAAGTATTTAAACCAAAAAGTTTTTTATCCCACATTGAAAAAACGTTATTTTTTTCTTGGAAACACAAAGTATATATACCAATGGGTTTCAAATCCCGCATTTGAAAAAAAAACACTGGTTCTCACCCGGGTCACCCGGGTCACGGGTTGACCCACTAGGTTTGAACGGGTCGTTGCACTGACCGGTCTTTTGACAAACTCGGACCAGTCCACCTCCCGGGTCGGCCGGGTCCCGGGTCAACCCGCAGGGACGGGCCGGGTTTAATAACATTGCTCCAGCATGTGAAACCAAGGAGCCGTGAGGAATGCGACACTCTTCCAAATTATCCCTAAAAAATTTGGCATTAATCTTTAAAAATATATGATTTCATCGATTTAGGAAAAATTGGACATTAGTCCCTAAAATAGATAATTTCATCAATTTTTTAAAAATATGATATTAATTTTTAAAAATAGGAGATTTCATTGATTTAGAAAAAACAATTAACATTAATCCCTAAAACTAGGTGATTTTCTCTAGATATATGTATATATATATACAGAACATTTATATATTTTTTAATCCAATACAATATATACATATCTCAATAATGATATAACACACACACATACACACACATATACATGTATAGTATTATTCATTTTATCATTTAATACATGTATACATATTTCAAATATATCTATTACTATTTTATTTTTGTTGAATATTAAATAACAGTAGAACAATGGTTACCAATATAGATATACTCGAAATCCAATGAATAAAGTATGAATATCTGAATTTTTTACTTGATGAATAATAGATAGGGTATATATATAAAAAAACTTAACCTTTAGATATCCATTGGGATTATAGATAATTTCAATATATAAAATCAATGCATTAATTCATTTATTTTTCTTTTACAAAGATAAAATGATGATAAATGCAAAATATACATATGTTTTTATTCCTTTTACATTACGCTTTTAATGTGTTTTAATCTTATTTGAACTGATTAAAAGTAATTTTATGAGTTTGGCATGCCTAAGAGACTTGGTGAATTAATTGCTAAAAGATAAAAAGTTTCTGCATTTTATATTTCGAACCTTGGTATTTCTGACATCTTTTTCACCATGTTGGAGTTACAGAATAGGAACGTGGCTTAATCAAAGTTGAACTATACATATCTAGCTTTCCAGGAAGGTATTATGGGAAGAAATCCGATCTTATTTGAACATCTAATCAGACTTGCAAAATCAAGCCAGAATCCTATTTGTAGCAGAATTCTCTGTTTTCACATTAGATATTCAAATAGATATATCTTGAGTTTCAGATATCGCAATCAGACAATTCAAAAGCCTAAATTCATCTACACATTTAAGGATACAACTTTTATGAAGGACTCCAGATCTGATAAAATTATTTTCAAGATGAAAATCCTGATGCAAGCTAGATGATGAGTTTTGTCTCTTGATCTGATGAGAAACTAACAAGATGAGAGTCCTATCTTTTAAAGAAACTAGATATTCTCTATAGCTTCTTACCTCCTAGTCTTTAGCCTTGATATTTCATCATGAAGGCTGCCTCTTAGGATCAACGTGACAAAGCAACGAGGAAAAAAGCATTCTTTGCCAAAAAAATTTTTTAAAGAGTTCATCTTTGCTGCTAGAATTTTCAAAGACCATTAGCAACTAATTCTCAATTTTGGTTCAAGGGGAATAGACACCTTCTCCATTATCGAGTTGTGAAAAATAACGTTATCATTGTAATTATTTCAGACTCAAGTACTTTTTTTTTTTTAAGAATTATGTTATTCATTTATGTTCAAGATAATTGAATTGTTTTGAGATGACATGTATGATTTCTAGTTTCTTTCAATTCATAATTTTTGTTGGGGACTAGAGTTAGAAGCAAAAGAATTAATTTGATTGTTGCAACTCTCATCTTAAATTATTTGGAAAGAATAAGCTAGGTTAAATTGTCAAGCTTTTGAAAGATTGTTTAGTATAAATCTAGCAGCCTTTTCTCTTAAGGCTATTATCGAATGAATGAGAATTGCTTTTCAATATTACATTTGTTTGATAGTAAAAAATTGATTAGAAAGCTTTGTCTAATTAATTTACTGATAGTCTCATCATTATCATCGATTCCCCGTAGTTTTAAGTAATATTGAATTTATTTGCTTGATTTGAAAGAACATTTATTTTTACTTCGATGATTAATAAATTTATAGGAATGGATGTATGAACCCTTTGAACTGAGTTAATAACATATCAATTTATCAATTTTATTTTTAGAATTTTTTTTCTTTAATTATTCAAATCCTCCACATTTTATTTATTTTAGTTTCTTGTAGGAAGATTAAATAAAATTTTCTTTAAAGATGAAAACAGAAGATTGGTCAAAAGGAAGGTATGTTTTTTCAAAGAAGAACAAGGAAATAAAATATTCTCATTTGACTGTAATTTTATTTCATACTTTTTTCCTAAATTGCTAGATATACTTAAAATTTCCAAATGAGGCTTCTGCGGATTTTACATGAACTGGCTAACTACTCCAACTTCATATGTAATAACTGATCGTGTCAAGATTAAGTAGATAAGACTACCTAGTATTTGTCAATACATAATTGTATCTTCCAAATCTTTACCCTTAGTTGTGCATAATTTTCCTTGAACCTTTATCAGGGTAGAGACAGACTTGCGATTGAGCATTCCATATCTTTATAGTAAATCTTTTTGTATACTGATGTTGGCTAGAAATAAATGACTTTGTTCACTCAACTTCAAGTCCAAGGAAATGTTTAAGCTCTCCAAGCTCCTTCATTTGAAAACTGGCTGCTGAATTTTCTCTTATTTGACCGATTTCCTTAGTATCGTCTCTAGTAACAATGAGATCATCTATATAGACCATTATTACTGCTATTTCTCCTCCTTGATTTTTAACAGACAAGTTTGAATCTGATGAAGCCATTGAGTAGCCATTTTGTATTAGAAACTCTTACCATACCACGTCATTTTAGCTTGTTTTAACCCACACAGGGCTTTCTTTATCTTGCATACTTGTTCAGGATAAATTTTCCTTTGAAACCCTTGCGGCTGCTCTATATATATATATATATATATATATAGAGAGAGAGAGAGAGAGAGAGAGAGATTATTGATGGAATTAACTTACCGTTAAGGCTATGGTAAACTAGAATTCAAAATATTAAGAGATGTACAAAAAGAAGTATTGACAAGCTCCTAAACCAATAACACTTACTTATTAGTCCATGATAAAATGTTGTGCCTCTAATTAAATCATTTAATCATTTTTTGTGTATGTAAAGTTAATGTTCCAAGCCTTTAACCAAAGTGTAAGATGGTGTAGAATGAGTTGAAACTGTGCATTCTAATATGGCATCTTATCCTTAAATATGAGCTTGTTCCTTGCAATCAAAATACCCCATAAAATGCCATACGATAGCATCATTAAGGCACTTCGCTAAAACTTGCCTTTTGCCATGTCTTTGTTGTAAAAAACTTATATATAAAGAACAGACTAATGTTTATGAACTGAGAAAAAAAACAAAGAACAAAGAACAAAGTCTTTACAGTTGAAAGAACAAAGAGCAGAAAATGTCTCAGTTAGTTACTGCCATCCCCAGTGTTTTATTTATAGAAGGAAACAAACATTACAGAAAAATAAAACACTAAAGAAATGTACCAGCTATGTTCTCCTTTATCAAAGGAGTTGTATAACAAGCTAGTCTAATCCTAGATAAGCTTAAACAAATGAATTGAAAGAAACATCCTAATCTAGATAATGCTATCAGCTAACAGATAGATAACAATGCAGTAGATTACTACAAAGTAATCCTGTTCCAGCTTTGGTACCAAACTTCAACACTCCTTCTTGGTTCCAAAGCTACATATTCCAATTCTTCCTCTCAGATCTTCAAACCTGTTTCCTGTTTCTAGTTCAACTGCTGCTTTGAATTTAACAAACTCAGCAAACACATAAGATTTTGATTTCAAAAAGTAAATCCAGCAGAATCTACTATAATCATCAACAAATAGAAGAAAATACTTTGAACCATTCAATGATTCATTATGCATCGGCCCACACATATCTATGTGTACAAGCTGGAGTTTTGACAGTGCTCTGAATGCATTGTCAAGAAAAACAACTCTAGTTTGTTTTCCTAACTGATAGGCTTCACAAATACTCTTTTGTTCCTGTATATCTGGTAAACTGTGAGTCATTTGCAGGTCAGCTATTCTCTTTAAAGTTGCATAATTGAAGTGCCCTAACTATTTGTGCCAAAGAACAGATTCATTGTTCTCACAAGTGTTAGCACTCAAACATATTTCTCTCCAATCAACATTAAAACTTTTGTTCATCATTTTTGCAGAAAGCAGTAACACTCCATTTTTATCTTTAATATCACATACTCCATCATTAAAGAATATTGAGTAACCAGATTCAATTAATTGTCCCACACTAACTAGATGAGAGAAGTCTTTGATGGTATCGGTTTCTCTCATCTTCAGACCTTCAAACTGCCTTCTAAGATTTAAAACTTGCATCTTTCTTGACTTCTCATCACCATGAAATTCTGCTTTTAATTTATCCCATGTTTCTTTGGCAGATTTACAAGTCATAATCCTTGTGAAGATTTCTTCACTCACAGCATTATGAAGACAGGTAAGAGCTTTGAATCGCTTTGCCTTTTCTTCATTGAAAAATTTCATTTGTGCAATCGTAGGATTGTTTCCTAGTGGAGTGGGTTGCCTATCACTCTCCACTATCTCCCACAAATCAAAAGCTTTGAGATAGGTTTCCATTTTCACAGACCACACACCATAATTCTGCCCTGTGAACACTGGTGTTTTTGCTGGAAAATTTGCAGAATCCATTTCTTAAAAAAACTCACTAAACTCTCGTGTTTCACTCACAAACCCTTCAAAGTAGAAAGCTTTGATTTAACCTTACTATCCTCTCGTGTTTTCACTCACAAACCCTTCAAAGATCAGAGGAGCTCTGATACCAATTGTTGTAAAAAACTGATATATAAAGAACAGATTAATGTTTATGAACTGAGAAAAAGAACAAAGAACAAAGAACGAAGAACAAAGAACAAAGAACAAAGTCTTTACAGTTGAAAGAACAAAGAGCAGAAAATGTCTCAGTTAGTTACTGCCATCCCCAGTGTTTTATTATAGAAGGAAACAAACATTACAGAAAAATAAAACACTAAAGAAATGTACCAGCTATGTTCTCCTTTATCAAATGAGTTGTATAACAAGCTAGTCTAATCCTAGATAAGCTTAAACAAATGAATTGAAAGAAACATCCTAATCTAGATAATGCTATCAGCTACCAGATAAATAACTATCAGCTAACAGATAGATAACCATGCAGTAGATTACTACAAAGTAATCATGTTCCAGCTTTGGTACCAAACTTCAACAGTCTTGCCATTGGCTGATGATTTGATCTATTCTATTCAGAAAACACCCAGAAATGCTAAACCAATTATGAAATTGTTGCCACAGTCTCCACATGTGGTAGCAATGGAGGAAAAGATGATTATCATGTTCTGTTTCATGTTCACAAAAGAGACACATTACTTGGCAAGAATGTATCAAATGATGGTGCACTAGGAAGGCTCTAGTACACACTCTGCCCTGGAGTAGCAACCATATGAACATTTTGATCTCCGGTGGGGAAAATCCTTTCCACAAGAGGAATGAGTGGGAGAAGTTTCCGTGATAAGAGATATTATCAATTAATTCACTTCCAGACTTGACAGTATAAGCACCAGTTGCTTCTCCTCCCCATATTCTTATATCATATCTATTTTCATGCAGAGCTATATCTGCTAGCAGTTGAGTTATACTTTGTAAGTGCTCCTCTTTTGATGGTCGTAGGCGTCTTTTCCAGTGTGACCTCCACTGCCACTGAGCTGAGATGTACTCCCTCATATCCAGCAAGCATGATGAAGATGTTGTGGACAAGGAAAATAGGCATGGATAAAGATCTTTTAACATCCCACCACATAACCATTTGTCTGTCTAGAAATGGATGTGTCTGCCATTACCAACCCGATACCAATAATTGTTCTTCAAAGCCTCTCCATGTACAGAGTTTGTGCTGTTGAGAGAATTTATGGATTGCCATGTTTCTGAAAGAGGTGGATGAAGAGTTGATAGGCCATTAGTGAAGGAAGCTTGATACTTTTTACTGATAAGCTCTTGCCAGCCTCCTAGATTATTATCTCGTAGCCTCCATAGCCATTTAAATAGCAACGCCTTGTTCTTGCCTTCTAGTGAACCAATGTCTAAACCTCCTCTATTCTTTCCCCTGACCACTATCTGCCATGCAACTTTATAAATTTTCTGATCTTTTGAATCCCCACACCATAAGAATCTCCTCTTAATTGAAGTAATGACCTTAGCAACTCTCTTTGGCATAAGAAACAAAGACATGTGATATAAGGGGAGGGTGGATAACACTATTTTAATAAGACACATTCTTCTTGCCATACTTAATAAGCATCCTTTCAACAGGCATAGTCTTGTATGAATGCTATTTATTATAGGTTTCTAAGTGGAGAGTTATTTCGGATTTGCTCCCAAGGAAAGTCCCATTTGCAATATATTGCATTTTTCATTCATGTCGTATATTCATCATCTAAATTGATTCCAACTAGTGAATTTTTATGGAAGTTGACTTTCAGACCTGAAGCCAACTCAAACCACCTCAAATTCCTTTTAGCGGTTGATATCAAATGGAAGTCGTTAGGACTAAACACTAAGGTATCATCTACATATTGCAAATGACTCAAATGCATGCCATTTCCACAATTAATTCTTTTACACAAGCCAGAACTTGAAGCTCTCTTGAACAGAACTGATAACCCTTCCACAGCTATGTCAAAAAGAAAAGGCGATAGTGGGTCGCCTTGACGGAGACCACGGTGGACTCCAAACTCCATGCTTGGTGAACCATTAATAAGAATTGATAACTTAAATCCCATAATGCATTCATGGATTAGAGAAATCAACCTCTGCTCAAAGCCCATATACGACATCATTTCCTCTAGATACTCCATATTATAGAATGTGTATCTATATATATATAAGAAATATTATAGGCACTATTCTAGTGTTGTAATCTCTACCTTTACTATTATAAATTGCCCTACACAAATAAATAGAAAATGATTGGATAACTAATAGGTTAAGCCTCCTACTTCTTCTCAACTCTCCCAAGCAACTTATTCAAAAGCCTTAAAAAGTCCACTTTCATAACAAAACCATGCTGCCCACTTTTCTTAACACTGTGTACAACTCCATTTTCCATCATGAAACCATCTAAAACCTACCAGAGACGAAAGTTGTCTGGTTAGCACTAATAATGCTAGGCATAACCTGTCTCAATCTGTTGGATAATAATTTTTCAATAATTTTGTACAAGTCATGCACTAAACTATCGGCCTATACTCTGGAAACTTAGTAGGCAGTTTAGTCTTTGGGACCAAAGCTACATGAGAGACATTAACCCCCTTTGGAAATTTTCCAAGCCTGAAAAATTCAAAAATATCTTGTAGAAGGTGAACGTAAACCCGTCAGGTCCTAAAGCTTTGGTCCCATCACAACTCCAAATTGCTTGCTTGACCTCTTCGATAGTTACCTCTTGTTTTAGTTGTTGACCTTGCTATGTGACGAGTTTAGTGAACCCAAGTGGTCTCATTGTAGCTCTATCAGTAGTGTCATTAGTGAACAGACTTGAGAAGGATGACGTTGTCGCCTCCTTAATGTCTGCTGGAGAGGTATGTAGTTTATCATTATATCTGATTTGATTTATAAAGTTTCTGCCTTTTCGAGTATTAGCTGTCAAGTGGAAGAATTTTGTGTTTTTACCCCTAAGCTTGCACACCAGGTCTATCGTGATTTTTTATGCCAGGTTGATTCCACACACTTGCATCCCACTGCTTGGATCGTAATGTTTGTAGCTCAGAAAGTTCATCATTGTTAAGTTGTATATCCTCTGTTATGTTCTCAATGGTCTGGATTTCATGCTGAAGATGTAGCAGTTTTAAGTCTTGATTGTCGAACTCTTGGTTGTTCTAAATTCTGAGTTTTGTAGCCATTAATGCCAGCTTTTTAACTAATTGAACTCTCCCATCAAACTTAAATGTCATACCTAGACATCACAGTGATCGATCAAAAATATTTTCTAATAATAAAAAAAAGAACAGATATCTAACATCTTGTTCTTTGGGGGAAAATGGTCTAGTTTAAGAAGTCGTCACCTAATATTATGGTCACTATGAACTTGAATTGATCAACAAAGATTTTTTGGTACGGGACTAGTTACGCGAAAGGAAAGATATTATTACCCCCTAAGCATTCTACTTAAGGTAGGCCGCATTACTGGTTTTGTTTTAAATTGCTAAAGGTTTGTTTTTGTTCTATTCTTATGGTCTTCCTATGATATTTCTGACTCTAGCGTCAATGAATATTCGCCAATGAATATTTTCAACTTTGGTGTTGATAAATATTGCGTAACCCAAAAAATACGGTATTTGTGACTCTAACGCCAGTAAATAAATTCACAAAATTTTGCATTAAAAGAAACAAAAACTATTTTTTTTCTTTTTTATCATTTTTTTTTGTTATTTATGTAGCCTGGTCTCAAAACTTAAAAAGGGGTTGGGTCACTGGTCCAAACCAGTGACCCGGCTGGCCACTGTTGCATGCATGTGTGAATGGTTAACGCATGCATGCAACAGTAACCAGTTAATTATTTTAGCAAGCAAGGAAGGAAACTTACCTGGGCGTGCCGCTGCTAGAGGCGAAGTCAAGGGAGACGGTTGAGCGCTGCTCACGGTTGTCAATCCAACCTGCTGCTCATGATGAAGTTGGGGTGTTGTCACGGAGGAGATCTTCCAAACTGTTGCGGCACTTGAAGATGAAGATGACGGTAATGGAGGGCTGGCCTACTGAAACTGTCTTCTTCTCCTTTGTTTTCCTTTCGTTCTTCCCTTGGTCTTCTTTCTGTGCTCTCCTTGTCTGTACTGTGCTCGTCCGTTTTCCTTCTCTCCCTACTGGTTCTTTTTATGCTTGTGCTGAGGACGTACGGATGTCTACAACCGTGGCTGAGGAGAAACAACTGTTGTTGCTCACGATGGTTGCTGCTCAAGTCACTGAAATCTACTGAGAAGAGAAGGCTGCTGCTGGAAATGCAAGGGTGTAGCTGATGCCGATGGCTGTTGTTTTAGGCGAGGAGGAAAGGAAAGAAGGGTAACTACTAGAAAATCAATAAATACAAACGAAAATTCTGAAGGAATAACAGTGGGGAAAAAAATTAAAACAAAGCAAAAAAAATGATGACGTGCTATTTTTACTAACGGAATTACCAATGGAATAAATCTTGTCGGTAAATTCTGTTGGTAAAATCGTTGGTAAACTGTAAACACTATTCATCATGTCAATTACAAAGGGAATCACCGACGGAAACTTCCATCGGTGGTATTTTACAGAGAGTTCTAGAACTATTCACTTCCCAATTGCACTGTTAAATATTGTTCTTTACAGACAAAATCACCGACGAATTGAAAATTTATCGGTGTTATATGGCGGTTTTCTAAAAAATTTTGCTTAAATTAAATTTTAAATTAAATATTACCGACGGATTTTTTTTTTAATTGGTATACTTTATGAATTTTTTTTTTCTCTTCTTATCTTCACTTGCAACTACATTAACGTAAAAAACAATTTCTTCTTTTTTCGTGTTTTTTTCACAATATTTGTTTTTTATTTTATTTTTAATTGTTTTTGTTCGTAATAATTGTTTGAATATTATTGTAGGATTTCGTTTTTCATATGAGATCAATTTTTAGTTGATTTATTTATAGGATTTTAAAAAACAAATTCATATGAATTTTTTTAGTTGAATTTATTTGTTTGTGTTGTTTATTTGTTGCAAATTTGTTTGAGTTGATTTTCTTCTTTTTTCCAAGCATTTTGAGTATTATAGAGTGTTGATTAATATTAATTTAATTATTTTATAGTTTTTTAAAATAAAGTTTTAAAAAATATTTTAAAATAATTACCGACGGAATTATATACGGTATTTTTCCGAGGAAAATACCAACAGAATGAAGCGTGTAAAATTTTTTTTTTCTTGTTTTTTCCGTCAGTAAATCCATTGGTAATAATATTTTTTTCATTACCAACGGATTTACCAACGAACAAAAAATTACTGACGGAGCATTTTCGTTGGTGATTTTGTTGGTAAATTAATTACCAACGGAATGGTAGTGCAATTACCGACGGAAAATTTCGTCAATAAATTTAAAGATTGTGTTAGTGGGTCCCCTCTGCTGCTGCTGCTGGCTTGCATTTCATTTCTCCCGGTTGCTGGAGTTGTTGATGATGATGTTGTTGCTAATCTTGACTGCAACCAACGTTGGGGATGGAGCTCACAGTTGGAGGCAACACTATTGATGGCTGAGGATGGAGTCCTGCTGTTGTCAACATGAACTAGCTTTACTACCGTATTTCTCATAAAAGGGAGCCAACGTTGAGGGATAGGGATGATGCTGTTGCTGTGACGCAGAGAAGAAGTTCCTGCTTGACTGGAGAGAAAGAGGAGACGAAGGCCTCTCCTGCAACACCGGATTAAAGCCTATATGGTGGGCTAGTATAGGGTTCGCCGCGACCTCCTCTTTTTTTTTTTAATGTTTCTCTTTTAAGGGTTTCTGATAATAGCCTCTCATTAAGTTTGAATTTAATTAAAAATCAAATTTAAAAACGAATAATTAACTTTATCTTGAAGATAAGAATAAAATAACAAAAACATATTTTTCATATAAAAGTTGATAAATTAAATTTTTTATTAAAATATCTTTGATATTTTAATTTTACCTTTTAAACCCTATAAAATTAAATAAAAAACCAACATGTCAAAATTGAGTTACAAGAATTAATACCTCAAGTTTATCCATGAATAGAGGTTGGGATACCCAGCAACTTAGAAAACGAAATGGCTCCCATCCCCGCGTTTGGCATTGCTGTCCTAAAATAATTGGACAGTGGTCAGACAAGCCTCGTGGCAAACGACTCATGAGAAGAAGGCCTGAGAATTTTAAATGGCAGTCTGGAGTGGCAAAGGCTCTATCAATTCTACTCATTGGAGTGGCAAAGGCTCTATTTTAAATGGCAGTCTGGAGTGGCAAAGGCTCTATCAATTTTAAATCGTGTGTATCGGTGGCCACTGAGGGAATACTCCAAAAGGTTAGAGCTTGAGATGAAACGTTTGAAATATGCAGACCCAATTGCATTCGAAAACCCACTATTCCTTTCATATTGATGCAAAGTTTCATTGAAGTCCCCAACAATGAACATAGGTGTGCAAATGCAGCTTGTAAGATAAGAAGATCATCCCACAGTTCACGCCTCTCATGTACTGTGGTTCCGGCGTAGACTCCTATTATTGCACAATTAAATTGCTTCTCCACGTGTTAGACCAAGAAGCGCTACCCATTGCCCACCATATTCGATTGACTATCTAGAGCCTTCCGAGAAATTGCAGGAATGCATTATTTACATCCATTTACCATAGCTTCTACGGATTTTTAGCTGTTAATGCAATTAATATTCTAACAATAGCTATTTTTGCTACTAAACTGAATATTTCATCATAATCTAATCCATACTGCAAGAACCCTCGAACTACCGAACTTGCCTTATATATTTTGATCGATCCATCTGGACATGTCTTCACCTTGTAACCCATTTATAAGATATGTGCTTCACGTCTATATAGGCTTCGACACTAAGTCTCATGTCTGATTTTCCATTAGAGCATGGATCTCCTCATCCATTTCTTTCTTTCATTCACTACTCTGTGATACTTCTTCTTAAGTCATAGGCTCTATAACCTAAGCTTTCAAAGCTAATGTTATGTTAGCATATTTTGGATTTAGTTTCCGTTGTCTCCTTGACCTTTTCACTTATGACTGATGTGTACCTTGTTCTTAAACTTTTGCTATCTTGGTTACTCTTCTTTCGAAGATATTTGATGAACACTAGTTTTCCATGGGCTTGCTCGCATTATAGGATTTTCTTGATCATCAAATGTTGTAGACTCCTCCATTTTTCAAGGTATTTGTTACATATTTCAAGATATGATTTATATTATTTTCTAACACACCCCTTCAAGTGAAAGCCCTTTAGGCTTGAAACTTGCACATGTTCACACCACATTATGCTTGATTTTTATCAAATAAATGGAGATGATGAGATTTGAACTAGTGATCACTTGGTCATCAAGGCTCTGATACCATATCAAAAAACCAATTCAACCCAATAGTTTAAACTGTTAGGTAAAGTTTCAAATATAATTTATATTATTCTCTAACACACCTTCACCTTTTATAGTGACCACTAGGAAGTTGCTTCATCAAACATGACCTTCCTCGCAGTGGCGGAGCTAGAATTTTTTAAATAAGAGAGCAAATTACTAACAAATATTTGATATTATATGCTATACAAACATGTGTTATATAAAGAAATTAATTTGAAATATATGTACCAACTCAAGTCAAGTAAAATTAATTTAAGAATACTTTTAAAATAAAAAAACTTTATAATTGTTCTCTTCGAGATTTTATATTTTAAAACTGCTTTATAATGATTTTATTTTTATTTTTTATTTTTAATCTCATTAAAAATATCTTTCTCAATATATACAATAAACTTTCAGTTATCTATTTCTAAATCTTCTAAAGACTAGGAAAGTTCTTGGCAACAATTCTATGTTGACATATAGTACATAACATCTAAAATCATAGCTTAAAAAGATTATCACAAATTGATGTTGTTCTTGCTAACTTATTGTTTTATACAAATGGATTAAACATAAATATTAAATGTTTTATTTTTAATTTATCTATTATGATAATTTTTTGAATTGTCTTGTATTTTATTTTTAATCACTAGTAAATTCATCATCATCATTTTTCATATGAAATTCATAGCAAAATACTTATCAATTCATTAAAACTCATTTCAATTCATATCTATTAACATATAATATTACCCATACACGTATTAATTCAACAAACCCATAAATTATTATAAACTCCAACATTTTCAATAACTAATTATAAAGAAATAAAACTAAAATTAGATAATGAAACAAATAGAAAAAATGAAGGAAATTTTCCTTAAGTATAAGAGGTTTGAAGAAAAATTTTGTAGAAGAGAGAAAGACATGGACAATAATGAAAAAAGAAAAAGAGTTTGGATTAATTAAGAGCTAATAAAGAAAATTAACCCTGTAAAGTTATAATATTAATATTTTAATATAAAAAAGATACTTTAAAAAAAAAGAGATTAAGGGGGCAATTGCCCCCTCTTAATCCATTATGGCTCCGTCACTGCTTTCTCGATACCATACATTTTATTGATACTGGGATTGCAACATTTCCATTCTTTTCTTTGCTCATTTTAAACCCAAGAATATGCAATGAATCACTTTCTTATCTAATTTTCTTCGAAGAATATCAGGCATGAACACATATCATACATATCCAAACACTCTAAAGTAACTCATCTTTGCCCTTATGCTCGTAACTTTTTACATGATGTGGTGAATCTAAGATTTGCTTAGGTAAGCCTATTGATAACATGTGTAGCTGCCTTCATGCACTCACCTTAGAATCTCCTTGGAACATTCTTGACATGTAGCATACGTCTACAAATTTTCGCTAAGTGCCTATTCTTTCTCCCCGCTGCTCTATTTTGATGGGGCCCTGCTGGACAAGTAAGCTGTCGACAAATACTGCATACTCTTAGATAGCTATTGAGTTCTTCACAAGTGTCACGTTATCTGTACGTAAGTATTATAGAATGTGTTAGAATAGGAAATACTGTATTATTAATGTATTGACTTATCGTGTGTAGCATACTACACTGTAATATATATATTGTTTTAATTATATAAATAGTAGAGGTGGTTATCTCATTAGCTCAAGCCTCTAAATTATCACAAACTTTGTTGCAACTTGATATCAGAGCCAATTTATCTTCACATATTTATTCTTCAAACAGCAGCCCCTCTACTACTTCTCTGCAACAAAATCATCTCCTCTGTTTGTTGTCTATTTCTACTCCTCCATCAGCTAATTATTCTTCAAACGACAGCCCCTCTAATTATTTTCTATCACTACTGCTTCAAACAAAATCCATTAGCAACGATATTGCTTCTCTGCAACGCTGACTTTCTGCCTCATGATCAGCGTGTTAATTACTTGCTTCATTGTGCTATTGTTTTTTCTGTTAATTACTGCATTGTTGTTACGATGTCACGGTCACACAAATTAATTACCCTAACTTAAAACACAACACACAAGATAGTATAGATCAAGCAAGGGATCAATCCCACGAGGAAGATTCAGGTCAGATTTTTATGCTGTATGATATGCAACTGGAGGGGTTGTGAAGTTATCTAGGTTAAAGCAAAAGAAAACAGAAAAATATCAAGCAAAATTAAATAAAATCAGAAAATAATCAATAGAACAAACCTTGGTCACAAGTAAACATCCACCTACAGAAATCAGAACTGATCATGGAAACAAAACATCAATTTATATTCCGAATATTTATCTCTTCTTAACATTGGTTAGTTAATGGATTCGCTATATAACTAACCCTAGCCATCAAACAACCACTGTGTCCGCACTAGTAATTTAATTAAATGGCAGCCTTAAGAACTAGATAAGTTGATTAATCAATAAAAAATAACAGTCTACAGTCTATGTTTGATTTGATTGAATGTTCTCCTTAAGATTAATAACATAGATCCATCACAATTATTAAACTCAGTTGCTTCACAAGTTCATATACCACAACTCCGGTTTTGATATCAAACTTAGCAATAAATTGTCTACAATAATAACTTAGAGTCCGCTCTAGCAATTAAAATAAACAATCATAGAAAAAATAAGCGTAGGAGAATAAACATATTCATCATATAAACTGGAAAGAAAAGGTAAAATAAATCTCACAGTTCTTGAAATCCGAAGGTTTTCGTGTTCTTGCAACTAAGAAAAAGAGTTTAGCCTTGCATGTTTGTTGAACAACTAATAAAAAAGAAGGAGGAATGCATGATTTCGGGTTTCTTAGAGGAAAGGGGCGTTTTTCTCTTCTTGCCAGGCTGTCTCTCTTCTCTTCTCTCATTCTTTTTATATCCTAAGAAACCTAGTCTCTATTTTACAAAATAGTCCTCCCTTAAGTAGATAGTTTACATTTAAGTACTTTAATAACTATTTTCCTAAAAAAAAGAAATATCCTTGCATGAAATCTTCAATCTTTGACTTAGAGGAGCTAAATTTCTGAAACAAAAACTTGGATGTCGGTTTAGATGCCTCTAAACGTAATTTGGACTCGTTTCTTCACGAAACTTGTTTGCTGACAAAATTAAGTTGTCATATTTGAAAAATTATATCTCCCTCATATGACATCGTTTTTTGATGAAAGTTGGAGTGTTGATATTTATTTGAGTCCAGAATCTAAAAACATTGAGTTTGCATCAATTGGATTTCTGTAAATCAAGATATTCAAGTTGGAATGGCTGAAGGTCAATACTAGCAGATTGCAAGATTTGACTTTGAAGGCTGCAATTTCCATGTTCTTCCTTATTTTATTTTCTTGGCTTAGATTTCCAGAAAGGTATGGATGTTAGCTTTTTAATTCCACTAGAATCACTTCATTTTGACCTCTAGAACTCACGCTCTGCACAAAACATCTACTGAAGGTCAAATCTACCAATTACCTTTAATTTACTCATTTTTACATCTTTCATCCAAAAGTGCCTTCAAAACATAAAATAAAGAATATTAAGGCATTTTATATATACAAAAAAAAAAACATAAGCAAAACACTATGTAAATGTGTGTTGTTACCCATTTTTGGGTTCCCACACAAAAAATAAAAAAAATACATATTAGAAAATATATTCGGAAGGAATCCAAAAAATAGTATGAGTGAGAAAAGGATGTTGGAACACCCATAAAATGGCTAGAAATTGGTTGAGGAGGTTCAAAAATACAAGAATTAAAATTTGACAATATATTTTTTAGTGGTGAGAGCCTTGTTTACAAGGAAAATTTAATTTTTGAGGAAGAAAAGTCCAAAATCAGATGTTTATGGACTTAATTAAATTTTATCTAAGGTTTAATTGAATTTATGGAGGGTTTGGTTACAAGAAAAATTGATTTTTAAGTCAATTTAAGCTTTTATTGGAATAAATTAAAGTTCTGGGAGCCAATTATAATTTTAAAGAGTTGATTTGGTCAAATTAGGGGCTTAATTGCATAATTATTGAAGTTTGATGGCCAATTAGGGACTTAATTGAAACAATCCAAAACCAATTACTAAACCGGATAAGGCACTCAAATCAAGGGATCCAATTACATTTTTTCTGGGGGCTTGATTATAAACTTGCAAAAACATCCAAGGACCAAATCAGAAATATCATTTAAAGTTGCAAAATGGTGCCGTTTCACTAAGCACTGCTCACTGTCTTCTTCAGAAGACGTTACGTGTAGCTGGCCGAGAGACGTTGCAGCAGCGAAGGCGTTGATTTGCTTCAATCAATGGGGCATGTTTCATGGCTGATATCTCTCGCCACCATGATGCACGCCGGCCGTTACTCTGTCCCTGCAACAACAAATGAAAACGCCTGCATCCTCTGGCTATAAAAGCCAGAGGATGTACTGAACAGAAGGAGAGAAAAAAAGGAACGAGACAGAGGAAAGAAAAAACAGAGGGAGAGGGAAACGTAAAGAAGAGAAAACAGAGGGAGGAAGAGCGTAAGAAACTAAAAAAAAGCAGTAAGAGAAGAAAGCAGAGAGAGGAGAATAGAAGAGAGCAAACGGGAAAAGAAAGAAAGAGAGAGAGAGAGAGAGAGAGGAGAGTGAACGAAAAAAAAAACAGAGGAACACATTAGCAACCTGAAGCAGAGAACGCAGATAGTAGAAGAGGTCAGCACCATCATCGTCTTCATCTCTCCAGCACCAGGTATGTTCACTTCCCTCCTTAGTCCCTGTAATAAAAAGCGTCATAGTAACTCTACGCTAACGTTTCTGGTTATTTGCAAGAAGGATGATGAACAGTGCGAAGGTAATTTAATTACCTTCGCACTATCCAATTTTACGCATGTATGTCCTAATTGGGTCACTGGCTTGGGCAATGATCAAGCTGGGCTGACTGGGTCCAGCCTAGTCACATGGGTGGCGGGTCTAGCCCAACCATATAGGCCGAGCTAGGCCCAACCCAAAAAATAAAATAAAATAAAATAATTTTCAAAAATTATTTTAAAAAAATATGTGATTTTTTGCAAATGTTTTACTGCGTTTTTATCAATATTGGTTTATATTTTTATACTGTAAAGATACAAATCTGGTATTAAAATACTTGGTTTTTGTCAAAACATTAAAAAAATTAAAAATAAAATAAAATTTTTTGGTTTCATGCATACAGCCAAGTCTCTCAAAAAAAATAAATTAAAAGCATATTGTATTTTCATACAACAAAGAAAAATTCAAAAATATGTATTAGCATGCATTTTGGCTTTAATAACCAGTTTATTAAAGTCACAAGAACTAGGCCAATATTTCAAAAATTTCAAAAAAATTAATTTTGTTTTCTTTTAATTTCTGGGGTTATGACCTTATACGTAAGACATATTCCGGATATGAAACTCTTTTGTTGACGTTAAAACGGTTAGGTTTTACTTGATAAGATAAGGATCTCCTTACCAAAGAGACCTTTTCTTAAATCACAGACGGAGCAATAACAAGAAAACACAACAAGACCTTAGATTTTATTAGATAATAAAACAATGCAGCCTAACTTAGGTATGGTGTATTTGAGGTTCTAATACCTTCCCTTTACGCAACCAGTCCCCGTACCCGATCTTTGAGACCAGTTAGGGTTCCTGGTGACCAAAACACTAGATGGCGACTCCCATTCCATTTTTCCACTAATAAAAGACAAGAATTCCTTGTCTCCCCATATTTGCCGGATAGATAGATAAGATAAAATATGAGGGTGGATGTTTTCGCCGCGACGCCGCATATGTGCGACAATGTGGGTGAAACTATCAAATAATATGATAACATCAAATACCCCCACACATAGCTCTTGCTCATCTTCGAGAAAGGATATGTAACATCAAATTGAAATTAAATTAAATTAAATTACTATGACTAATCTCATAATCTCTCATCAATATCCAATAATATATGCATTATAAACAAGAATATAATAATAAAAGGATAAGGAGTATAAATTTTCATGAATTTATTTATATGCAAACTTCAAAACTCAATTAATCATCGAGATTTAAATGAAATCTATGTCATGCCAAAATGATAGGTCCTCTTATTGATATACACTCCAACACTCACGTGTTTAGGGCTTATGTGTTTAAATCTTTCAAATTCAATCAATGAATATGTTCTAGCATAAGGTTGCTCTTCAATCCCATCTCTATTACTAACATATTACAAGCAATGCATAAATCAAAACGTCTTATTTTCTAGTTGTAATGGGCTAAGGTTAAGGTGAGGTAAAAGAAAATGTTCAAACCAAAGAAAGTAGAGCATTCTGAAAAATGATATTTCAAACAAGATATTCCATCAAAGCACATAAAGTTTTCATCTTTAATCACCAATGCTTAACTTATTTTGATTTCAAGCTCTTTCAACGTAAAATCTTAAGAACATAAAGGAACACTTTTTTTTTTCTTTTTTCTTTTTCTTTTTTTCTTCTTGTTTTTCACCTTTGGCAACTTTGCCCATCTTTTCATCAAGCATCACTTCTTCTTTCTTTTCACATAATTTTCAACCATAATTACATGATATATCACAAGTATATGCTCTACTAATCCTTAGCCAGGGTAAAAGAGGAAAACATATAAAAAGTTAAGGCTTATACATTGATAAAGCAAAGAAAAGATAAACAAGCTCAAAAGGGCTCACTAAGGATAATATGTTTTAGGTTGGCTTTTTGGCTAAGTGATTGAAATTACTAATGTCTTTATCATCTTCATATATATATATGTAATGCGAATGTAATCTCAACAAGATATGAAGCAAGTTCTAGAGATACATATCATTGAAGAATGCACAATCAAAGAATATAATGTTGAAGGCTCAAAAGCTTGCATTGGTATAACAATATAAAGTCAACTTGGCATATTTTCGAAGTCAATCCCTAAACCAATTACACATTAAAACTTGCATGCACACTCATTCATTAGATTTATATCTTTATCTATCTCAATTAATTCTCATACGTAATACTCATATTCTCATAAACCAATGGGAGTTAAAAAAAATCAAACATAGATTTTTTTTTTTGAAAAATAACAAAGAAAACCAAAATTCCCTTAATACCCCCACACTTTAAACACAACATTGTTTTCAATGTTGAAATAAAAGAAAAGGAATATAAGAGAATGACAAAAATAAAGTAAAATGTGAAAAATAAAAGATAAGGGAAAAAGAAAGCAAATATGATTTTTTTTTTCTTTTTGTGCTGGGTTGCCTCCTAGTAAGCGTTTTTGTTTTATATCATTGGCTCAACATGTGGCATGCTCATTCTTCATAGATTGGTTTTGCTAAATCCACAGAAGCGGTGAGTTCTGTCATCCAACCTTCATAGAAAGGTTTCAAGCGATGCTCATTGACCTTAAACACTTTGTTTGTTTCTAAACTTGTAATTTCAATTGCACCATAAGGAAAAACATTAGAAACAACAAAGGGTCCAATCCAACGAGAGCGCAACTTTCCAAGAAAAAGTTCCAAACACGAATGATAAAGAAGGACTTTGTCTCCAACATTAAACTCTTTTCTTTGCAAATCCTTGCATTCTTAAGCATCATTTCAAATCTCTTCTAACTCTTATAATAGCAACTTTCTTGCAATCCCAGCAGCATCATAATCCATGTTACATTTTTTAATGGCCCAAAAAGCTTTGTGTTCAAGCTCCACCGGTAGATGACATGTTTTCCCGTAAATCGTCCTATAAGGTGACATTCCTATAGGTGATTTGTAAGCAATCTGATAAGCTCAAAGTGCATTACCAAGTCGTAGACTCCAATCTCACCGGTTAGGTTGCACTATCTTCTCCAAAATAGATTTGATTTCTCAATTTGAAATTTCAGCTTGGCCATTCATTTGAGGATGGTATGTTGTGGAAGTTCAATGAGTCACATGTATTTGTGTAACAATGTTTCCATTTAACGATTGCAAAAATGAGTGCCATGATCACTAATGATAGCTTTAGGGATTCCAAACCTATCAAATATGTGAGTCCTGACAAAATCTAAAACAACCTTAGCATTGTTAGTTCATGTGGCTTTCGCCTCAAGAAGGATATAAAGATTGCCTAAAGAAGAAGGAAATGGACCCATAAAATCAATACCTCAAACATAAAAAATTTCACTTACAAGAATATTCGTTAAAGGCATTTGATTCTTATGAGTGATATTACCTATTCTTCGGCATTTTTCACATGATTTTCAAAAATAATATGCATCCTTAAAAATAGAAGGCCAATAAAAACCACTTTCAAGTACCTTGTGGATCGTTTTTTTTTTCTCCAAAATGCCCACCACAAGAATGAGATGACAAAAAGTGAGAATGTAATGAAATTCATCATGTGGTACACATCTCCTAACTATTTGATCCACACAAAATTTTCACAAATAGGGGGTATCCCAAAAATAATATTTAGCATCAGCTAGTAACTTGTTTTCTTGGGATATAGACAAACCTGAAGGGAATTCTTTGGTGACTAAATAGTTCACCAAATCAACATACCATGGTCTTGTAGAGAAATATAACACATACAACTGCTCATCGGGGATGTCTCTCTTATTGTTTCGGTTTGTATATCCTTGGTCCTTAGTCGACTCAAGTGATCAGCCTCTTGGTTTTCAACACCTTTTTTTTCTTTGATCTCAAGATCAAATTCTTATAAAAGCAAGATCCACCTAATCAATCTTGGTTTGGACTCGAGAGAAACCTGTATGGCACAGAAAAGAACAAACTTCCCTTACGCATGAGGGGTAAGGAAATAATGAAATAATGTCTATTTTAGCTTCATCAACCTCTAATCCACATGAAGACACAACATGTCCAAGAACTATTCCTTGTTCTACCATAAAATAACACTTTTCAAAATTCAAGACAAGGTTAGTTTCAATGCAACTTTTCAACATTAAAGATAAATTTTCTAGATATTTATCAAAAGAATCACCATACACCGTGAAATCATCCATGAAAACTTCAATTATTCTTTAAACATAGTCAGAAAAAATACTCATCATGCATCTTTGAAAAGTTGCAGGTGCCTTACAGAGACCAAATGGCATTCTCCTATATGCATATGTACCAAATGGACATGTAAATGTAGTCTTTTCTTGATCTTCAGGATTAATAACAATCTAATTATATCCACTATATCCATCAAGAAAGCAATAAAAAGACTTACCTGTCAGGCGTTCAAGCATTTGGTCCATGAATGGTAATGAGAAATGATCTTTGCGTGTAGAGAGATTAAGCTTTCTATAATCAACACACATTCTCCATCCACTCAAGATGCGAGTAGGAATGAGTTCCTCATTTTTGTTCTTTAACAACGTGATCCTGATCTTTTTGGGCACCACATGGATAGGCACCACCCATTTACTATCCATGATGGGGTAAATGACTCATGCATCTAATAGTTTCAAAATCTCAGCTTTCACTACCTCCATCATAGGCGGATTCAACCTCCTTTGCATTTCCCTTATTGGTTTTGCATTGTCCTCCAATAATATGTGATGCATACACATGGAGGGATTAATGCCCTTTATGTCGGCTAAAGTCCATCCAATTGTTGTCTTGTGATCACACAACAACTTTATAAGTTTTTCCTCTTGTGCGCTTGTCAAATCTTTTGCTATGATAACGGGAAGTGTATTGTTGTCGCCAATGAATACATACTTCAAATTATCGGGCAAAGGTTTTAATTCTAACTCGGGGGCCTGTAAAATAGATGGCAAAAGCTTTTTATGTGAAAGTACTAAATCAACAAAGACATTACCATAAGGAATGGTTTGCAAAGCTAATGCTGATTCGTGCATGTTTTGAGGAACACATATATGCCTCTCTATCTCTTCTATCTTGGTAAAATCATAGCCATAACTCAAAGTCATGCTTAATTCTGTTGCGATGTCGCGGTCGCACAAATTAATTAGCATAGCTTAAAACACACAAGATAGTATAGAGCAAGCAAGGGGTCGATCCCACGAGGAGGTTTCAATTCAGATTTTTATGTTGTACGTTATGTAATTAGGGGGATTTGATTTGTGATTATCTAAACTATGGCAGCAATTAAACTAGCAAACAAAATCAATTAAAACCGAAACTTATCAAGAAAACAAATCTTGGTCGCAAGCACACATCCACCTACGGAAATTAGAACTGATCATGGAAATGAAACATCAATTTATATTTTGAATATTTATCTCTTCTTAACATTGGTTAGTTAACGGATCCGCCGTATAACTAACCCTAATCATCAAACAACCACAGTGTCCGCACTAGTAATTTAATTCAATGGCAGTCTTAAGAACTAGATAAGTTCATTAATCAAGAAAACATAACTGTCCGCAGTCTATGTTTGATTTGATTGAATGTTCTCCCTAAGATTAATAATGTAGATCCACCATAATTATTAAACTCAGTTGCTTCACAAGTTTATATACCATAACTCCAATTTTGATATCAAACTTAGCAATAGATTGTCTACAATAATAACTTAGAGTCCGCTCTAGCAATTAAAATAAACAATCATAGGAAAAATAAGCATAGGAGAACAAACATATTCATCATATAAACTGAAAATAAAAGGAAGAATAAATCTCGCGGTTTTTGAAATCCGAAGGTTTTTATATCCTTGCAACCAAGAAAACGAGCTTAGCCTTGCATATCTATTGAACAACTACTCCTAAAGATAGAAGAAAACATTATTTCTGATTTGTAGAGGGGAGAGTTTGTGTTTCTTCTCTTATGGCTGCCACCCATCTTTCTTTTATTCTACTGCACTCTCTCTCCCTCTCTCTTGGCTCTCTTAATAGCATAAACTTAGCTGCCTATTTATACACAAAATGTAAGTAAGAAAAATCAAAGTTCAAGTGTGAACATCAATAGATGGTGGTAGTGTGAAGGCGGCTGGTGGCTGGCAGCTGGTTTGTGGTTGGTGGTTTGAGGTTGGTGGCTGCCTTCCTTAACCTTCTGGATTGATTTACTAGAGGAGCTAAATTGCTGAAATTAAAACTTGGATGTCGGTTTAGATGCTTTGGGATGTAATTTGGATTCGTTTCTTCACAAAACCTGTTTGCTGGCAGAATTCAGTTGTCATCTTTGAAAACTCATATCGCCCTCATATGACATTGTTTTTGGCTGATATTTGGAGCGTTTATAGGTCTTTGAGTAAAAAATCCAACACAATTGAGTTTGCATCAATTGGACTTCTAAAGCTCCAGATATTGAATTTTGAATGACCAAAGGTCAACAGTGGCAAAGTGCGAGATTTGACTTTGAAGGATGTGATTTCCATGCTCTTTGTCTTTTTATTTTTCTTGACTTTGATTTCCAGAAAGGTATGGATGTTAGCTTTCTAATTCCACTGGAATCACTTCGTTTTGACTTTTAGAGCTCACGCTCTGCACATAACATCAACTGAGGGTTAAATCTGCCAATTACCTCCAATTTACTCCTTTTTGCATCTTTCATCCAAAAGTGCCTTCAAAACATAAAACAAAGAATATCAAGGCACTATATAAATAAAACATAGGCAAAACACTAGTTAAATGTGGGTGAAACTATCGAATAATATGGTTGCATCAAATTCGTTCTCATCGTCATAATAAAAAACTGGTCGCACACACTTATCAACTTGGTCATAGCATGTGATAGAATAAACATTGTTGTATGGATATTTCATTGCATCATGAAAATTAAATTCAATTTCTTCATCTCCTACCTCCATAGACAAAGTATCCTAACCACAATCAATCTTTGTATTGGCAGTTTTCAAGAATGGTCTCCCAAACAATATAAGAGTGTTGTTTGATGAATCACAAGAGTCATGTTCAATATCAAGAATATAAAAGTCGCATGGAGTAACCAAACTATCAATCTTGACTAGAACATCTTCTATCACACCAAGTGGATAAACAAAACTATGATCCGCAAGTTGTATTACAAAACTAGATTTATTTGAGGCTCCAAACTAAGAGAATCATAAACATGTTTAGGCATAATACTAATGGATGCCCCTAAATCGCATAAAGCCCTTTTAAAACTAGCATTACCAATAACACATGGGATAGTAAATGCACTTAGGTCTTTTTGCTTCAAAGCCATATTCTTTTGAAGAACAGCAGATACAACTTCACCCATACTTACCATTTCATGACCTTTCAGTTTGAAAGCTCTCTTGGTAGTACACAACTCCTTCAAGAATTTGGCATACTTGGGAATTTGCTTGATAGCATCAAGCAAAGGAATGTTGAGTTCTACTTTCTTGAAAACCTCTAAAATATCTTTTTCTTTGTCCTCTTTCTTTGACCTAGAAGAACTCACAGAAAAGGATGGAATTGTTTTAAAACTAGAATTCATTGAGTGACGAGTTACCTTTGGAGTGTTGGTCGTTGTTTCATTTTATGGAGGAGAAGGGTGTTTCTTCTTTGTACTCAATTTGGTTTCTATCTCTTCTTCTTCCTCCATCTCAATTTGTTTCAACCTTTGCCTTTCAAGTTCTTTCCCACTTTGTAGCATGATTGCACTAACATTCTCTTTTGAATTCAATGCTTGGGAAGGCAATTTTCCATTCATTTGTGCTTCCAATTTCCCCACACTTGAAGCTATTTGCTCCATTTGCTTCTCCAAGTTGTGAATACTTAACCTTGTTCTTGTTGAAAAGACATGACATTTTATTGCAAGGTCATTGTATTAGAAGCTAATGTTTTCGTCATCTCATAAAGATCATCATTGGATGACGAACCCATAACATTAGAGTTTGTGAATGGAGGGGGCTGTCTCACTTGATAATTCTGCTAAGGCTGAAATCCATGGGGATGGAACTGTCGGCCTTGATTGCCTTGTTGAGGCGGGTTCCCATAGCGTAAGTTTGGATGATCTCTCCATCCGGGATTGTACGTGTTGGAAAAGGGATCATAGTTACGCTAGGGTTATCCGTTGAATCCTCCATTAACTGCATGAACTTGTTCAATATAATCTTGTTGTATTGTTGGGCATATATCTGGGGTATCTCCTTGTAAGGAACATATGCTACAAACTTTCACCTGTTGTACATTTCCATAAGCCAAAGAGTGCACAAGAGAAGTAAGATCATTAACTTTATTTTCAAGGTTAGAAATACTTACCTCATTTACTTGTTTGTTTGAGATGTCTCCACGGGTGCCAAACTGTTTTGTGTTGGCTATCATGTTTAAGATCATTTGGCGTGCACCCTCTGGTGTCTTGTCTACCAATGCCCCTCCACGTGCAGCATCAATGATACTATGATCAGTAGGCATCAATCCTTCATAGAAATATTGAATGAGCAACTGACCTGGTATTTGATGATGAGGGCAATGGATGCACAGTTGCTCAAATCTTTCCTAATATTCGGAGAGTGTCTTGCTATAAGATTGCCGAATCCCACATATTTCTTTCCTTGTGTTGGCAACTTGAGATGCTAGGAAATACTTCTCAAGGAAGATCTTCTTCATGGCATTCCATGTTCCAATGGAACCTGGGAGAATAAAGAAAAGCCATGCCTTTGCTGCCCCTTTTAAAGAGAAAGAGAAAGCTTTCAACTTAACCTGTTCTTCATCAACTCCATTCAGTTTAATGCCAACGCAAACCATATGAAACTCCTTAAGATGAGTATGGTTGATTTTCCATGTTAGGAGCAGCAAGCTCTATGAGTGTTTGTTGTCATGCAATAGCCTTGGTGTTGACGCGAGCTTCGTTTCATAACCTGAGTAAAGTGTTTTCTATTTTGAGATCCACATGTACTTGACTCTAGTTAATAGAACGGGTTACAGGCATAAATCGTCATGAAAACTCAAAAGACACTAACCACATAAGAGATCAAAAACAATGCAAATTGTACGAAAATCCTAAGCTAGAAAGCTAAAACTACCTAAAAACCCTAGAAAATAGCAGAATTTGGCCTCGATAGGGTAAAGCTAGAGGCCAAAGTCTACAAGTCTTGTTTAGAATGTTGTTTCCCTTCAGGAAACAAAAGGCTGATACCTAATTCCACCAAAAAATTTGTTTTGAACAATACCGTTGACGTAAATGAATAGTACCGCCGCCAACAAAAAATTTGTTTCTTTTTTTTTTAGAAAAATAAATAACAATCACATCAAATAAAAATAACAGCACAAGAATCAACTAAAATTACTTCCCCGGCAACGGAACCAAAATTTATTGCGATGTCGTGGTCGCACAAATTAATTACCCTAGCTTAAAACACAACACACAAGATAGTATAGAGCAAGCAAGGGGTCGATCCCATGATGAAAGTTCAAGTCAGATTTTTATGCTGTATGATATGCAACTGGGAGGGGTTGTGAAGTTATCTAGGCCAAAGTAAAAGAAAACAGAAAACTATCAAGCCAAATAAAATAAAATCAGAAAATAATCAAGAAAACAAACCTTGGTCACAAGTAAACGTCTACCTACAGAAATCAGAACTGATCATGAAAATGAAACATCAATTTATATTCTAAATATTTATCTCTTCTTAACATTGGTTAGTTAACGGATCCGTCATATAACTAACCCTGGCCATCAAACAACCACAGTGTCCGCACTAGTAATTTAATTCAATGACAACCTTAAGAACTAGATAAGTTGATTAATCAAGAAAAAATAATTGTCCACGGTCTGTTTGATTTGATTGAATGTTCTCCTTAAGATTAATAACGTAGATCTACCACAATTATTAAACTTAGTTGCTTCACAAGTTCATATACCACAACTCCAGTTTTGATATCAAACTTAGCAATATATTATCTACAATAATAACTTAGAGTCCGCTCTAGCAATTAAAATAAACAATCATAGAAAAAATAAGCATAGAAGAACAAACATATTCATCATATAAACTGGAAAGAAAAGGTAAAATAAATCTCACAGTTCTTGAAATCTGAAGGTTTTCGTGTCCTTGCAACCAAGAAAAAGATTTTAGCCTTGGATGTTTATTGAACAACTAATCAAAACGAAGGAGGAATGCATGATTTCCGGTTTCTTAGAGGAAAGGGGCTTTTTTCTCTTCTTGGCTTGCTGCCTCCCTTCTCTTCTCTCATTCTTTTTATATCCCAGGAAACCCTAGTCTCTATTTTACAAAATAGTCCTCCCTTAAGTAGACAACTTACATTTAAGTATTTCAATAACTATTTTCCTAAAAAAAAGAAATGGCCTTGCATGAAATCTTTAATCTTTGACTTAGAGGAGATGAATTGCTGAAATAAAAACTTGGATGTCGGTTTAGATGCCTCAGAACGTAATTTGGACTCGTTTCTTCATGAAATCTGTTTGTTGAGAGAATTCAGTTGTCATCTTTGAAAAATCATATCTCCCTCATATGACATCATTTTTGGCTGAAATTTGGAGCGTTGATATTTATTTGAGTCTAGAATCCAAAAACATTGAATTTACATCAATTGGACTTCTGTAGCTCAAGATATTCAAGTTGCAATGGTTGAAGGTCAATACTGGCAGATTGCGAGATTTGACTTTGAAGGCTGCGATTACCATGCTCTTATTTTATTTTCTTGCCTTAGATTTCCAGAAACACTAGGTAAATGTGGGTGAAACTACCAAATAATATGGTTACATCAATTGTGCTACTGTTAATAAGCCACACAATCTGCAACGTTGATTCTGCTTCTTCTATTGATTTCTGATTTCTGATTTCTGATTGCTACTACTTCTCTACTTCAACCATCAGCGTGTTATTGCTGATTTCTGATAATTGTTTCTGCTCCATTCTACAATGTTGATTCTTCTAGTGCTTCTCTGCTTCAACCATCAGCATGTTATAGTTGATTTCTGATTACTGTTTCTACTCCATTCTGCAACGTTGATTTTGCTACTACTTCTCTGCTCTAATGTTTTCTGCTATTTTATTTGCTATTGTTTCATCTTCCCTGCAATTATCTGCTGTCAACTTCTGTTTTCTACTCATCTTCTGTAATATGGATCCTTCGTTTTTTGCTACAGTTGGCACCACTAGTAGTCCTTCTTCTCCCAACATTAATGCAGTCACGCTTCCCTCTACTACGACAGCAGCTGTTATTCCACTGCCAAATACACAGCAGGCCATCAACCTCAAACTCACCAATTCCAATTATTTATTTTAGCGTATGCAAATGAAGCCATATCTGATTGGCTAAGGGTGTTCTTGTTTGTTGATGGCTCGTATTCTTACCCTTCTCTGCTTGATCTGTCCAGTCATTCTACTGTCACCTCTACAAACATTAATTCTGGTCCTTTCTAAATGTTTCTCTCATAGAAACAGCAAGATCAACTCATACTCAATGCTTTACTCTCATCCTTCTCCATTGATGTTCTTCACTTTGTGGTGGACTGCCCAACTGCAGCAAGTGTTTGGAGCACCCTTGAAAGTACCCTTGCCTCTCCATCCAACTCTAGGATTATGCAAATACATGGCTCTCTTCAGGATCTTCGTCAAGGTGATGATATTGTCACTCTCTACCTGCAGAAAGCTAAAGGTTTATTTGACGAACTAGCCGTAGTAGGCAGGCCTATCTCCTTCACTGACTTCAATCTCTATGTTTTTCGAGGCTTTCGTGGTGAATTTTGAGATTTGGTTACTAGTCTGTTGACCAACGTTGAGCCTCATCCATACTCTGAGCTTTATAGTTACTTGTCTACACATTAATTTTTACACATGAGCTCTCTTCAATCCATTCCAGCTACTGCACCGTTGCTACCCACACCCTCCCTCTATATATGCTGCACAACGTGCCTTTGTTGGATTTAATGGCAGTGGCTCCTCTTCTCATTGGGGTAGAGGAAGAAGAGGAGGCTGGAGAGGTAACTCTTGAAGCAATTATAACCAGTACCCTAGCCAGCCTTATTGTGGAAACAGTGGGAGCTCCTCCTAGCAGAACATAGGAGCTACGACTTCAACAGAAACAAGGAGGGCAACACCAGTGGCCTCAACAGATTAGATGCCAACTTTGCAGCAACATCGGACACTCTGCACAACAATGTTCTCAGCTTGTGCATAATGGGAATCAAGCTTCGACCAACCTCTCCTTTAGTGATGCTTTAACAATAAACCCTATCACTTGGTTCAACGATACAGGTGCGAATCAACATGTTACTTCGAACATTGTCGGTATGACACATGCAGACCCTTATCTTGGTAATGATCAATTGTGTGTTGGTGATGGCAAGACACTTATTATATCTAATACAGCTCATAAAATTTTGCATGCTCTAAAACGAACCTTTACTTTGTCTAATATTCTACATGTTCTAAAAATTAAGAAAAGACTCTTATCTGTTTAACAATTTTGTTATGAAAATTGTGTCTTTTTTAGTTTCACTCTTCTTTTTTTTCTATGTGAAGGATCTTATATCCAAGATAGTGTCTTCCCCAGGCTTTTCTATCTACCTTTGCTGATGTTTGGCATCGTTGCCTCAGTCATCCCAGCTCTCATGTTCTAAGTCTCTTAGCGTCAAATAAAAAGGTTGTTTGTACTTCTTGTCCTTTAAATTTTCAATGTCAAGCTTGTCCGTTAGGCAAATCATCTCGTCTGTCTTTAGGCCCTACAGGTCATCAAACATCTGCTTCTCTTGAACTTGTTTTTAATGATGTGTGGGGCCTTACTCCTATGTTATCTTCGGATGGTTTTTGTTATTTTTGTTATTTTTATGGATGCATATACAAATTTTATCTGGTTTTATCCTCTTGTCCTCAAATTTGATGTCTTCAATGTGTTTCATCAATTTCAAGTCTTCGTCGAACGACAATTCTCTCGAAAAATTAAATTTGTTCAAACTAATTGGGTGCTAAATATCATAAATTAAATTTATTCTGTAAAACAATTGGTATTCATCATCACCTCATATGCCCACATACGCTTGAACAGAATGGTACTGTTGAGCGCTGTCATCGTCACAATGTTGAAACTAGTCTTACCCTTCTTGGTCAATGTAAGGCACCTTTAAAATTTTGGACTTATGCTTTTGAAACCTCTGTTTACCTCATTAATTGTATGTCTACACCGGTTTTGCGCAATAAATCCCCTTTTGAATGTCTGCTTCGTCAACTACCTAATTGATTTTTTATGTACTTTTAGATGTCTATGTTTTCCCTTCCTTCGACCTTATAATGCTCATAAGTTAGACTATCGCTTTACTCCATGTGTGTTCTTAGGCTATAGTTCATCTCATCTAGGGTATCATTGTCTGGACTTATCATCTCTACATCTCCCGTCATCTTCGATTTAATGAACACATGTTTCCATTTCTCAAGTCTGCCCATCTCCCTCCACCCACCAGCCATACCCATCCACCTACCACTGTCACACACCTTCCCTCACTCACCATCTTTTTGTCTACCACACCATCAGCCCCACCACCAATTTCCTTTAACCCTGATGTCCCCTTATCACCATCTGCCTCCATATATGTTGATCATTTTGCAAGTACAGGGTCTGCAACACCGATGTTGTTTGTGTGTGCGTCTCCTCTAACTGCTGTCTCTCTAGCACGGTCATCCAGCTCTTCCTCTCCATCCAAATCATCTACCATGTCTTCACCAAGTCTGGACCTCTTTGTTGATCTGTCCAGTTATACTCTTGTGTGGCACCGTCCCCTATTCAGACCCCTGCTCCTTCAGCACGGCGACAACACCCTATGATGCTGAGTCCCAGATATAACAGGACTGTCAACATCACTTCAGTCGCTTATCCTTCCTATAACCTCCAGCTTCACGGGTAATGTCTCCCTCCACTCTTAAACCTCTTATTTTTAAGGAGGCCGGCCGTTTTATTTGCTGGCATACTACCATGAAGTCATAAATTGCAGCTTTACATGCCAATGGTACCTGGTACCTTTTGATCCCTCCATGAATGTGGTTGGCTATTGCTGGGTGTATAAAATAAAGTGTTAAGCTAATGGTGCTATTGACCGCTGATAATTAATAAAGAAATAGAATAATAGATTTGGTTCACAACTCTTTATTAATTATCATAAAAAAACATTAATTAAATGTGTTGTCCTCCAACTCTTTCCATAAAAAGAAAGAGTTGTGAGCCACTACATACATTTGATCATGGACAAAAGGTAGTCAAATAGTTGCCTCCGCTAGGACAAGTAAACGTGCTCGATTTTGATAAAATTAGATGTTGACTTAGCCATAGCATTGCAAATAAGTCTCCTGTCTATTAGGGAGAAGATCACATTTACTGTTACAAGACTTAGTCATTCACCACGATCTTAGGGCATGAACTTCGTGCATGAACTTCGTGGGTTGTTATTTGATTTTATCCTGCATTGTAAGGCTATTTATAGCCACTGTCTCTATTGAATATATAGATCAATTACTCCCAGTGTTCTAAGTGCATCAATTTATATTTTCTCAAATATAACAGATTTATCATCATAAGCATAACTATAAGCTTGAGGACACTGCTTCTTGAAGATCATCGAATATTGGTTAGGAGGACATTTGTCAGGTGTACTGTACTCTCCTGTGCAGCAGAACTGCGGCTGGTTAAATGCCAAACACGCGCTCTTGCAGGCAATCACAGTCCCATCTGGCCCCCTCACTGCTAAACTAGGATCACAAACAGCATTCACGTTAGCTGCACAGCTTGTAGAACTGCAGCCAGGAGAACCTCCTTGCGGGGTTACCGAAATTGGGATATTGTTAAAGCCATCAACAAGGCTTATATCGTAATAATCTTTCCCACCATCACCGCTTAGAGTAAATTCTGCCAAGGATGCTGGTGGGATCTTGGTTTTAAATTTTTACCTTGTTATGTATTTAGATATTTTAGTTTTCAGATAAGATTATGCTCTTACTCTCTCTCTCTTTATATTTATAATGCTTAAATTTTGTTTTAGATCAGGACAATTTTATAATTTTTTTTGTGAAGCATTTTTGTTTTAATGAATTTATCCTTACTCTAGACTAATTATCAAATATTAAATTCATTAATCAAATATTTAATGAATATTAAAAATAAAAAAAAATCTTTATAATAAATTAAATATATACACTAACATAAAGCTCATCCACCTAGATGTATTGGAAAAATAAATGAGGCATCAATCAGTGGATATCTCTATATGGTGGTGACATTTATCATTGACTACCCCAGGTATATCTGGTGCATTTCATGAAAGAAAGATCTAAAACCTTAGCAAAGTTTTAGAGTTTAAAAAGAAAGTTGAAAGTGAGGTTAGTAAGAAAATGAAATACTTATAGTTGAAACAAGGTTTGTGATAATTGAGAGGCTTGACCTAATGACATAGTTATTAGTACTTAAAAGTGTATTTTCATTAAAGTTTTATATCATCATATTGCACTTAAAATATCATTAAATTCCCTAACTTGAGCATGTTTTATAATAGCAAGTACAATAACATAAGATATCTTTGATTTATGGTAAATGCTCATTTTGAATGCAGGCAAATCTCACATTTTAAAGGATTGATTGATGTGTTTAACTATTGAAAGTGAAAAGACAAAAAGAGCGCTAAGCTTAAAGAAGAGATGATGGTTCAATTCAAACTGGAACACCATTCGGTTATTGGATCATAACTAGAGCTGTAGAACTTGGATTTAGGTCTGGTTTATATGGATGGAAAGCTAAGACATAGGCCTAAAACTTTCATGAAGAGTCCAAATTCAAATGGGTCGTTTTCAAGTTCAAATTGTAGCAACAAAAGAGAAGTCGGAATCTGTCTTGCAGCCCAAACACTGTTCAGTGTTCAGCTCATATCTAGAGTTCTAGATATCCAAATGAGCTCATTCTTGTTTTGTTGAAAAGCTGAGACAAATGCCCAGAACGCTCATGTAGACTATCTGTTCAAATTATGACGTTAGCAATAATGTTTTGTTCAAACAAGAAGACAATGGTTGTCACCAAGTCAAGAGGTGACCATCCACTCAATAATTAGTCATCAAATCAATAATTCTGAATTTTAGACTATAAAAGGAGGCATTTACCATACATTTAGACATTTTGGTTTTCAGATTAAGATCACTCTCTCTCTCTTTTTATTTTAATGTTCAAGTTTTATTTTATGTTATATCAATCTCTTGTTTATGCTTTCCATTTCCTTTACTATTCTTAGTTAACTTATATCATGTTCATGTTCTTATATTGTTTATTTATGTTTTTCTTCTTCATGATGTTTAGCTAAGTTAATTTTATCAAGGTGAAAAGGTTACACTAATAGTATAAAAATAAGTATAGTATAAACTCAATATGGACTTTAATGTTTGATACTAACATGTTTTGTATTTGTTATCTTATTCACTTTTAATACTTTGCTTGTTAAATGGTTAATCTAGATTTATGTTCTATAACCCTTGGTACAAAAAAATACTTGGCACTTTCATAGCCCAAACCGTATGGTATAACCGACACATGTGCTATGAAAGGAACTTGATTTGTTGTTAACATAAGTTATAATCATGAATATCTGACAACATTTACAAGTATTAGCATTATTCGAATAAGATAGCTAATGTAATTATGTTAACAATTTATAATCCGATTGAAACCTCCTTTGTGTGTGGTTTCCAGTTGAATAATAAGAGTTTATACTATACTTGTTTGAAATACCATTAGTGGATCCTCTAACCTTGACAGTTGTTTTTATCACTGTTTAATCTTTAAATCAATCTTACATCTCAAAGTCCTCATTATTATTATTATTATTATTATTATTATTATTATAGTTAACCTCTATGTAGTTCTACCCCGGTCTTGCCGAGTTATTTATTACTTCGACACTCTTGCACTTGGCAGAAGACATCAACTCTTTGGTCGTGTCACCTTCCCTTCCCTTTCTTCCTCTCTCTCTATCCTTTCCCTTGTTTCCTTCTGCTCTCCTTTTCTTTCCCTTTCTATTTCTCTCTTTCTTTCTATTTTACTCTGTTCTCCTCTCTATAATCTCACTCGTCTCCCCTCCAGCTCCTCTCTCGCCCTAGTATTTATAAAATGGAAAAGGGGGAGAGAGGGCTACTATCCTTGTCCAGTCATGGTGTAGGGGTAGGGTGGCTATGGTGGCCTACCCTAGAGCCACTTACAGGGAATGGCTCTCTTGGCTTTTTCATCATGGTGGTAAGCCATGAAGGGGTGTGGGTTGTGTTGGGGTTTTGGGTTTTTGGGAGAGAGAGAAATGAAAGCTGCAAAGGAGGGGAAGAAAAACGTTCTTCCCCTGCCTTTGCACGTTAGGGAAGAAGAAGACACATAGTGCCATTCAAAACAAAATTATTTTGAACTTTTTTTTATTGAACAGTGCATGAAACAATATTGTTTTGAACAAAATGTGTCGTTTCATTTAAAAGAAAATGGCGCCAAAATGTATTAATTTCCAAATCAGTCCTCAATTTTTTATTTGTTCAATCAAGTCCTGAATTACAATTTTGATTTTAAGAATCAGTTCAATTACGTCCCTGCCAAAATTGGATGTCAGTCCTAAAGTTGGCCTCTTTTTTCACTTTGATCCTTGGTCTCGAATTTATGCCATTTGACCCTTAATTGGTCAATAAACTTTCAATTATCCAATTTAGCCCCTGATTTAGACAATTTTAGTAACTCTATTTACGCGCCTTTTCCAGTTTGGTCTTTCGTTTCGGATTTCTTCAATCAAGTCCCTAATTGGCCATCAAACTTTGATATTTATGCAATTAAGCCCCTGATTTGACCAAATCAACTTTTAAAAATGGTAATTTGACCTCTGAACTTTTATTCTTACAATTAAACCCTCTATAAGTTTACTAGGCTAGACAGTTCCGCCTAGACTAAAATGATTGGGTCGGGTCCGGCCCAGTCCCCTAGAATAGAGTATGTTGGGCCGAAATTGGTCCACCCTTGTTTTGGGCTGGTATTGGCCTAACTCTGTTAGGCCAACCTTGACCTAGTTTCTTTTTCGGCTAACCTCGACCCAGTTTCTTTTGGGCTGAATCTCAGCTCAACCAAGGTGGGCTCAGCCCATATAATTGGGTTGGGCCCACCCAATGTATTTTTATAATATAATAATAATTATATATTAAACAAAAAAAAAAAGTTCTAAAAAAATTCAAAAAAACCTTTTAAAAAATTTCTAATCTTCTCGCGTATTTTTCTACCAATTTTGATTAATATTAGTTTGTATTTTTATACTGTAAAAATATAAATTTGGTATTAAATTCCCCAGATTTCTCTGAAATGTTGTAAAAATACAAGTCTGGTATTAAAACAAAAAAAATGCCTTGTTTTCATGCATACGACCAATTCTCTCAAAATATATATATAAAAAATATCTCATATCGTATTTTCATGCAAAATAAAATAAAAAAAGAAAAATATGTGTTAGCATGCATTTTGAGCTTTAATAACCAGTTTATTAAAGCCATCAGAACTACGCCTATATTTCAAAAAAATCAAAAATATATTTTATTTTTATATATAAAATGTGTTTCCCGATATTAAAAAGGTAGTTTTTTTATATATAGATATTAGAACGGTTATGTTTTTACCTGATATGATAAAGATCTCCTTACTAAAGAGGACTTTTCTTAAACCTTAGATAGACCAACAATTAGAAAACACAATAATACTCTAGTTATATCAGATAATGCAGCTTACCTTACATAAGATTTATTAGGGGTGCTAATTCCTTCCCTTTACACAATCAATCCTTGTGCCCAATCTCTGAGAGTAGTTGGGGTTCCTAGTGACCAAAATATTAGGTAGTGACTCTCATTCTCTCTTTCTAAGGATAAAAGATGAGAATTCTTTATCCTGTCCATTTCCCCACACCACATGGCAATATGGAATTCTAGGAGGACATTCACTATGATGTCGCACCACAAGCGACAATTGAGAAAGGGGATGGTTGGATTTTGGTCTTGACTTGAGTTGTTTTGGTTGTGATATTCGTGATCGATGTTGCTGCTAGCATTATTAGTGTATGTCATTGGCAACTGCTATCATTAGTTGGAGGGAGTAGTTGTTGTTGCTCTAGGATTCAAGCAAACACCTAAGGGGAGGTGAATTAGGTGTTCCACTAATAATAACAAATATTAAAATTAATTCAATTAAACACAATTAACCAACAATATAATTAGATTGTGTAAAGTAAAGAGTAAAGGGATAGAAATAGTAAACTCGGTTTTTAATGTGGTTTAGCGAGTTTATATACACATCTCAAGCACCATATTGGTCTTGTGTATTTTTTTCTTTCACTAGTCCAAATTAAAGATTAGAATTTTCATTTGATGAATCCACACCAAGATTTTTAACCACTTGAAGATCATTTCTTTTCAAGATTTTACACCACTTGATGAATTCACACCAAGATTTTTCCCTTTTGAAGATATGCTCTTTTCAAAAAATTTCCTTGGTGATGTTCCCTTACCAATACCAAGAGTTTTATCCTAACTCTCAAATGATTACAAGGATGATCTCAAAGAGTAGATGATATAATTTAAATTCTAGTATCTCCATAACTTACTCAATAGCATTTAGATGATTTAAAGGTCTTTATAAAGTGTCATAAGTATGAAAATAAATGCTCTAGTGCTAGAATATGAATGCTCAATTCTTAAAACAACTTCTATAATATGTATATTCAGAATCCTCTTTTATTTTAACAATAATGAGAGTTGTTTATAAGTTTCCAAAACAAACCAGTCATTTTTAGTCGTTGTAGCTCCATTGATGGCTGAACCGATCAACCGATTCAGATTGGTCAAGCCGATTGGTCGATCGATTCCTATAGTTTCTCAGATGTTTATCACGGATGAATAAGTGGTAGACCGGTTCACTTGGTATTACCAAGTGGTCGACTGGTTCAACTTAAATACCAGATTTGAATAGTTTGAACCTACTGAATCTTGAACAGATATTAATCCTATATATATACAAAATTAAGTGTGTAAGTTCATTTTAATTTTGTTATTAAGCTAAAATATAAATATTTACTTAATTACTAAAATGAACAATTAATTCTTAGATTCTCATATGTTCTTCACTTGCTTTGGTGGCTAGGTTTTAGAGAAGAAGGAAACTATTTTTTTTCCTACACTTTCACTCCATTTTTTTTTCTTTTCTCTATTTTTTTTGGGTGAAATCGAGAATAGATATATAATAAAAAGAGAAAGCATGAACAGTGTGAGCAGAGCTTTAGCTTTAGCTACATAGATTGTAGCCTAGGCATCAGCCTAATTACAATAAATAAATACAAGAAACCTATAACCCTACTATTTGGCCAAGGAAAAACAAACCCACACTAAATCAGAAATTAAGCAGACCAGTATAGATCAGCACCAGTATACCAAAAGGAAGAGTTGAGATTCCCGATCCATCCTGCAGCAAAGTAAAACAAAAGTCATAGGATATCTTCCCATATTGGCTTTTGATCCTCAAATATCAAGTTGTTCCTCGCATTCCATATAGTCCAGATAATGCTAAACATAAAGCCCCCCCAAACAAATCTTTCAAACTTATAGTGGTTGCCCTGCAAAAGACCCAGCCATTGACATTGAAGGTCGTCAAGGCCATACGGCATTACCCAGCTCAAACCTCTCCAAGCTACAATTTTGTTCCATAGTTTCCAAACCACTTGGCAATGCAAGAGGATGTGGGATACAGTTTCTGAATGCTGCTCACAAAAAGGACACCTGTCCTCCTGAGGGCTTAGAACGTGCCTCTTCACCAGGAAGGCTCTTGTGCAAAGGCCTTCATTTAAGGCCAACCATAAAGTCATTTTTGTTTTTGGAGGGCAAATGGATTTCCATACATTTGTGACATAAGTTGTAGAACCAGCATACCTGATTCTTTCAAGGGCAAGCATACAAGAAATGACAGTATAGTCTCCGTCCTTCCCCCACTCCCACTCCCAAACAACCTGTCTTCTTTCAATCGATGAATAGCTGCAAGATTAAGATCAGACATTAATCTTTGAACCATCAGGGTCTCAGTAGCTTTGAGGACCTTCTCCATTTCAGATTCCAATACCAAATCCTCTAACCAGTATCCCATCTGACTAACAAACCCTGATTTGGAGGAGGACAGGTGGAAGAGGGCCGGATAAGAATTAGCTAGCAAAAGCAAGCCAGTCAACCAAGTATCTAACCAAAGTTTAACATGATTACCATTACCCATTTGAAGTTTACATGCCATAATCCATTTCCTCCAACGAGCACCAAAATTCATGTAACCCATAACATCATTAAGATAGGACCAGGACACAGTATCAAACGCTTTTCTGAAATCAAGTTTAAGAAGGAAACCTTGACAGCTTCGAGATTTCATGGAATCCAGCATTTCATTGGCAAAAGGACTGAGTCCAGAATGTTTCTGCCAGCAATGAAAGCTGACTGGGAGGGACTAACCACACTCTGCATAACTGCTTTTAGTTTGGTGGCGAGAATCTTAGCAATAATTTTATATAGCCCATTTAATAAACTAATAGGTCTATAGTCATTAAAAAGGAGCTGCCGGTAACTTTTGGAATTAAAGCAATATAACTGGTGTTAATACCTTTAGGAAGGTAGCCTCTCCTGAAGAATTCAAGAACCATTGTGAACAGGTCATGTTGCATTAGCTCCCAGAATTTCTTATAAAAATTAAAGTTGAACCCATCCGGTCCTGGGGCTTTGGAGCCTTCATGCTGAATATGGCCAGATGAACCTCTTCTATAGTAACCTCTCTTTCAAGCCAGACTGCTTGGTTTTCACTGAGCTTCATAAAGTCTACACTGCCCATCGTGGGTCTTGTAGTCAAAGATTCAGAGTAGATGTTTGAGAAATATGCTTTGGCTCCTTCTTTGATTTCATTTGGACTGGAGAGAATCTTCCCGTTGTATGTGAGCTGACGAATATAGTTTTTGCATCCCCTATTTTTGCTGAAATGTGAAAGAACCGAGTGTTTCTGTCCCCCAGCTTGAGCCAAGACTGTCTTGCCTTTTTTCTTTTCTCTATCTTAAGTTTTTCTTCGAGGGTCACTACGGTTTCTTACCCACTCTTTTTTTTCTCTCTCAAATTTTTCTATGGAGGCTAGAGTGTTTTTCTACACCTCCTCCTTTTTCTTACCTTGCCTTTCTATTTATAAGCAACGGGGCAGGTTCTAGAATTTTTATAGGTGAAACAATCATATCCTTTGATTTCTTTGGGTCGATTTTGACCCTTCATCATTATTGTATATATTTGGTACAACATGCTCGTCTTCTATAAAGCTCACACCAAATCTTAATCATAAAGAGTGGGGAGGAGAGAGAGAAAAGAAGAAGAAGAAGAAAATGGGGCTGAAAAACTTCACTGCCATTTTTCAAAATCAGATGACCCGTTTCCTTTCAAAGGGTAGCCAAAAAGTTCCCATACACAACACACACACCCATTAGCGAGCTTCTTCTTTACCAAAACAAAACTAAAAAAATTATATCATCATTTTCAAGCCACCTTCTAGCTATAACTGGAAACAAAAAAAAAAAAAAAAACAATACAGCCTCTCTCATCAGCGCTGTCTCTTTTCGCCACCCTCGAGTAACTTCTATCTTGCCCCACGTTGACTCAAGGAACCATAGCCGCTGCTTCCACAGTACCATTAACCTGAGGTGTTCATTACTGGAATCATAACCCAAGGCAGGCCAGGAGCCCACTCACATCGTCCATGTGCATCTTCAGCGTGCTCGTTCTACATTCTTGCCTCTGACCTCTCTGGACTTAGCTTTATTCAAGCACTAGCCACTCAAAAAAGAGTGAAGATGAGGTACGGGATATCCAGTGGAGCTGCCTCCATCATAATCACTCAAGGTATAAAGCTTCTACTTATTCTCATGTAGTTGTAATCTTTTACATGTGCATGCTACTGCAAAGGCAAGCTCCCGTTTTTCCTTTATGTGCTATGAAGTTAACATATAGTGTTGTAAGGGGTGTGATTTTTGCTTCAAACGCATATGGTCTTGAAAACTTGATTGCATGTCGTAAGGTCATGTTAAGACCTTGCCTAGTTAATTAAGAATGCTCTTACCCAAGGTTAAAGTTCAAGAACGATATGAGAAGGTGGAAAAAGATGTTGATAACTATTGGGGTCATAGGTTTTCCTTCTTCTTTTTTTTGTCTTTTGAAAATAAAAATGCATAGGACTGTCAGGGAGTTTTTCCATACCATGCTTGGGCTTTGGATGTATGTTTCCTTTACATGAGATGATGGCTACCTTGCTTTGGATCCCTGGTTAACGATGATGCATGAACTATCGTGCATGATTTTTATGTTCAAAAGATCCAGTCCTCTGGCTGTGCATAATTATTGGCCAAGCTGTAGATAAAATGATTTTTGGTTGAAGAAGATTCGGTATGTGCAAGGATTTCTCGTTCATTTCTTTTTACTATCCCATGGCTTTTCGTCAATGCTCGTACAGCTATATTTCTCTTTTCTAAAGTTAAGTAGGTTGATATATCTAGAAATAGGTTTATCACGGGTTTAAGAATATTAAAGAAAAGAAAAGAAAAAAGGCTTTCATGGGTCCTTAAGGCACAAACACGCTCTTATGACAAATTTTAAGTTTTCTTTTTCACCAAGGACATGTGTGGTAAATATGACCAAACATATTTTTCATGGCCTTTATTTTCTTTTCTTAATTTTTTTTTTTGTTTTGTCAAACATATCTTAGTCTAATTTTAATTATTTTTCAAGTTTTGAAGAGCCATTTTGCAACTATTTTTTTGGTTTTCCACATCATTTTTTACACTTTCATATTTAAAAACAAGTTTATTAAATCCACAGGGATTTGGCCTAAGTTTCAAAAATACTAAAAAAATTAATTTGTTTATTTTAATACAATGAATTATGAGCTTTCCAACTATATACGTAGGCCCAATAATTCATCCAAACGAGAGGAGAATGACATATTTGAAATCAGGACTCAAATCTACCAAGAATATGCAAAAATAGAAGATTCAGGTTACATAGAGGAATTTTAACATGAAGACTTTTTTATTATTCTATTTTATTTATTTAATTTTAAATAATTATTTTTAATTTAAATTTTTTTCTAGCGCATTATACATTGTTTAGGAGGTTGTTTTATTATTGAATTTATGTTAGTTAATTACTAATTTAAACTTATTAGCTTGCAACCCAAAAGGGGTCTATCAAGACTTATTGTGATGGGAACAACCAGGTTGTCACTAGGTTTATATGTACTTCCTACCTTTCAGTGATTCCCCTGTATTGAAAATTTTTGTTATGTGACTTTTTATTTCTCCATGTCATTAATTTATTGATTGATACTATCTATCTCTCTCGTTTTATTTAAATCGCTCATTGATTATAATATTATTGACTCATTTTATCAGATTTTAATGTAATTTAATTTCTTGACTAGAATTATCAATATATAATTAGTTAAAAAAATTATTTATGATTTTACGATTTTACGATCTGAGTTTATATTATATTTTTCATGTCGTGTCAAAAAATATTTTTGACAACCTTGAACCCAGGCTCTTGACTTTATTGATCCACAATCCCCAAACCATATTGCAAAGTAAAACATTTTTTTATGGTTTAAAACAATCACCTTGTGCATGCATTGATTGCTTAGTGAATTCTTAGTTTCTCAATGGATTTCATATTCATAAATTTTTAAGTCAATTCAGGTTATATTATGGTGATAACTAAAATAAAATGAGCTAATTTTATTTATAAAATGACATCACATGCTTAGATTTAAATTCCATAGAAAGATTAGCACCTGATGACAAGTTAACTCGGGAAACAAAGGTAACGACAATGTTTTGAGATTGAATTCGACACTAGGTCTACTTAGTAGTTAGTACATACAAGCTAGTTGAAGGATTGCTACCTTGACCAATGAACTGAAAATATCGTTAATTTATAATGAATGGCATACACCATACAGTTCTACCATATCAACAGCATGAAAATTGATAATCGATCCTTTTGGGATATGTCAATCCCAAATCTATTATTCCATTTCTTTATTAATTATCATAAAAACATATTTTAAATGTGTTGTCCTCCAACTCTTTCCATAAAAAGAAAGAGTTGTGAACCACCACATACATTTGATCATGGACAAAAGGTAATCAAATAGTTGCCTCCACTAGGACAAGTAAACGTGCTCGATTTATCATCATAAGCATAACTATAAGCTTGAGGACACTGCTGCTTGAAAGTCTTCGAATATTGGGTAGGAGGACATGTGTCAGCTGTATTATGGTCTCCTGTGCAGCAGTACTGCGGCTGGTTAAATGCCAAACACGCACTCTTGCAGGCAATCACAGTCCCATCTGAACCTTTCACTGCTAAACTAGGATCACAAACAGCATTCACGTTAGCTGCACAGCTTGTAGAAGGGCAGCCAGTAGAACCTCCTTGCGGGGTTACCGAAATTGGGATGTTAAAGCCATCAACAAGGCTTATATCGTAAAAATCTTTCCCACCATCACCGCTTAGAGTAAATTCTGCCAAGGATGCTGGTGGGATCGCACCGGCTCCATTGCATTCTATGACACCAGAGGCACAGTCAGCAGTAGCACAAACAAACTTTCCCGAGGCATCTGTAGAGCATTGCGTTCTGGCCCACAAGCGGCCAGACCAATTGACAGGGACACTCAGCGAAGATGAAGCACCCGTTGCCAATGTGAAGCCAGTTGAAGATAAAGACGGACCGCCAGCAGCCGTTAGAGTTCCTGGCCAGACTGTGTATGGACACTTGTTTGTGAAGTCGAAAGTCACAGATTGAGCTCCTGCATGCGTGCAAGCTGCGCAAGATTTATTTTTGTTGATATCAATAATTAAATCTTGGTCGATTCAAAAAAACACAAACAAGTTTTAAATACATCAAACTCTTGTTTCATGCTAATTTATGTGAATCTATTTTTTTCATATAAAAAGAATAGGACTTGAATATAAGACTTGGCCTTCGTTTTCTCTATGGACTAGACGTCCGTACATTATTCAATATTTAAAATCTTGCATTAATTCACTTATTTTTCTTTTAAAAAGATAACATAACCAGGTTTATTTTTTAATAGTATATTATTTTTTTATCCGGCCACTCCTTCTGGATATGTTTATTGGATTCACGAAATCCATTGAATAATGAAAAGTAATTAATATTGCATATGCAAACAGAAAATATATATATGTAAGAGCAAGCAGAATAATCAAAGTGAATAATATGCATAATAGAGTTTTGCATGCAAGAATCTAATATATGTAATATTGTAAAACTACTTGCCATAGAGGAAGATGACGAGGGTGAAGGTAATTATAGCAAAGGGCATACGACTCCCCATTGCCGAGATGCGTCGATTTAAATCTTTTTCAGTATCTTTTAAGAGATTTGAGGTAAGCAAGAAACACTCTATATTTTAAAAAGACTCTGTTTGTCACTTAATATATAGTGTTAAATTTGCAGACTAGTAAACAGCCAAACAGAGGAACATGTGAAAATCAAGAAGAGAAAAAAGAAAAAAAAAAGAGAAGTTTGTAACAACCATCTTCCACACGCACCGTCTCATCAACGATGACATTTGACAATGAATGTCAAATTATTAAATTATAATTTATTTATATTTATAAAAAAATAAATTATAAAATTGGGTCTGTCACCTGAAGTGTGCGGAGATCGTACATGCACTGACCTGCACTCATCAACTATTTTTTAATATTATTTATATTTATTAAATTATAAAATTAGAAATAATCGACCCTGATAAAAAAAAAAAAAACCCAATGAAATATACAAATGCCCTTGGTTTGAACCACAAGTGACAAGGGCAATTAGAGGAACTCCCTGCTTCTCACGTCAAATGAAACCAACACCCAATTGAATATTGAATGTAACAGTACCGGTCCCTTGTTAAAACCAAGTAGATCTCAATTGATGAGAAAGCAGACTAGTAAACAACCAACAGTGGCAGTTCTCCTCCTGCAGTACACCGTGATGAGTGCGAGACTCTTCAAAATCATCACACCGTGATGAGTGCGAGACTCTTCAAAATTGATGAGAAAGCAGAGTAGTCCCTGCTTCTGGAATGAATGTAACTCTGGAATTATTCCAAATCCACAAGTTTCATAATGTTGTGTTGATTGTGAGACATTATTTCAAAAACTGAAGGAGATAAAATTGTCAAAGAATTTTAATTTTATAAATTATTTTAAATAAAAAAAATAATAAAAAAATAGAAACCAAATCCAAAAAAATAAAAAATTGAAGGCATGCTTTAAAATTTTAAAGGGCACACATAAAAATTTAGAAGAGAAAAAATAAAAAAAGTTGTCGGCACCAAACTAAAAAGTTATCTGCCACACATGCCGCCTCATCCACGGCGGCAATTGATCAATGAACATCCTTGTATCTGCCTGAATGTGCGGGAATTGCCCACGCACTATCCTGTACTCCTTAACTATTTTTTTTTAATATTATTTTATATTTATTAAATTATAAAATTGGAAATAAACAACCCTGATAAAAAAATAAAAGACCCAATGAAAATATACAAATGCCCTTGGTTTGAACCACAAGTGACTAACTAGATATCTCAATTAATGAGAAAGCAGACTAGTAAACAGCCTATTAGAGGAACGCCCTGCTTCTCACGTCAAAGGAAACCAATACCCAATTGAATTGAATGTAACACCGTTCCCTTGTTTGAACCACAAGTGACTAACTAGATATGTCAATTGACGAGAAAGCAGACTAGTATACAGAGACAGTTCTCCTCCATCATGTGCGACTGAGGAGCCGTGACGAAGGCGACACTCTTCAAAATTATCACACCGTGATGAGTGCGAGACTCTTTAAAATTGATGAGAAAGCAGAGTAGTCCCTGCTTCTGGAATGAATGTAACTCTGGAATTATTCCAAATCCACAAGTTTGATAGTGTTTTGTTGATTGTGAGACATTATTTCAAAAACTGAAGGCGGATAAAATTGTTAAAGAATTTTAATTTTATAAATTATTCTAAATAAATCAAGTAATAAAAAAAAAATAAGAATCAAATAAAAAAAAATAACAAATTAAAAACATACTTTGAAATTTTAAAGGTAAGAGGAAATAAGAAGAAAAATAAAAAAGATTGTGAGCACCAAACAAAAAAACTATCTATCACATACCCATGCACTAACATGCACTCATCAATTAGTTTTTTAATATTACTTATATTTATTAAATTACAAAATTGGAAACAGAACACCCTGATAACAAAGAAAAAAAAAACCCAATAAAAATATACAAATGCCCTTGGTTGGAACCACAAGTGACTATCTAGATATCTCAATTAATAAGAGTTGAGAATAATTAAGAGGCTTAACCTATTAGTTAGCCAACCTTTTATAAATATATTTATATGTGTGTGTAGGGCAATATACAATAGTAATGGTGGAGATAACAGCAAAGCTAATATCTAGTCTCGTAAAAGTGAGATATTGAAGAGCACCCACAATTTAACAAAAGTGGGTAGCATTAGAAAACAAAGTGTTGCATGTGTGCGCGCGGCGTCATTTGGCGATTTTTCGTTCCGTTTGCTTGATTCATTCGGAGTTGCCACCTAGTATTTCATTGAGGGTTACTAAGAAACTCGAATGTATTGGTCTTGTCAGAGATTCATGAGTGAGGGATTGGTTGTGGTTAGGGAAGGTATTAGCACCCCTAACGCATCCTACCTAAGGTAAGCTGCTTCATGACTTTGATGTGATAAAAAAGTTTTAAAAATTTTGTTCTTTCATCGGATAGTAGAAATACGACTTATGTATAAGTTCATAATCCTTAACCGTGAGGAAATCAAAATATTAAATTTTTCTTTATTCTTTGTAATTTTATCATAAAAAAAAACATCCATAAAAAAAATACAAACAGCACATTCACTTTCACTATAATTTTTTTTTACATTTAGAATACAAACTATAAAAATTCAAAACTAAACAAAAATTACATTAAACAATTTAAAATTTACAAAATAAACCCCCCAAAATTCAGAGTTGGAAGACTTCTGGCACTTTAGGAATAGTGGTAGCGCATGGGTTCACGCGCTGCAGTAAAAAAGACGGAAAATGGGTGGGTCTTGGCTCAACTTCTTCTCCCTTTCCCTTCCTGCACTGACGTTGACAACCACTGTCACCTGCAAAAAGAACAAAACGCAACAACAAGCTTTCCCCTTTCCTTCTAATTTTTTTTTTATATCTGCTTCCAACATATCTGTTTTCTGGGCTTCACTTTCTTCTCTGTTTCAAGTCATCGGCAAGGAAGAGGAGCGGACGAGAGGGGTGTCATTGTTAAAGGCGTGGGGAGCGACTGTAGGTGCTGTTAGAGGCTAGTCTATGGCTAGCGGCTGAGGTGGAAGGGGAGCGTGAAGGCTCTCTGGTTTGAGGAAGGGAAAAAGTGAGGGGGGCTCTATGGAAATGAGGGCTGTGAGAGGAGCTCAGGGTCAGATGGCTGGGGGGGGGGGGGGATGGGGGGAACGGTGATGGCAGTTTGGTTTGTCTTTGCCAAAAGAGAGGAGGGGCTGCGGCTTGAGAAAAGGAGCGGCCAGGGAAGAAGAAAATCAAAAACCAGTGGGGTGCGACTACTATTTTGTTTGTTAAGTAGTGGGGTGCCACCGGCTGGTTTGAAGGAAATGGGTTTTTAGGGTTAGGGTTTCTTGTGTTCCCTCTAAATATGCAAAATTGCCCCCTCCCTTTTGTGTGTGTTGAAGGCTACTATTTATAGGCAAAATATTGTTTGGTCCCTCAACTTCTTTCCTTTTTTTGTAAATTTGATTTTTCCTAATTTTTTTGTATTTTTTAAAAACGAGCAATATCAACGTTGACTAAATGAGGAAAATCAATGATTTTAAAAAATGACGCGTGAAAAGTCGAACACGTTCGAAAAACCTTTGAAAATTTAAATTCTTTTTTAGACGATGTTGAAAATGCTAAAAATGACGCAAATATATTAAAAATATATATTTTTGGATTTTTGTTGTTTTTTGCTATTTTTTATTTTCTGAAATTTTTATTAAAAAAGTGAGTCAAAATTTGGGTAACAACACAAAGGATAGGGTAGTATGATAGTTTTAGATGTAGAGATAGGAGTATCAACAAGTTTGCATGATGTTATACTAGCCCGAGTGAGGATATCAAGTGTATATTTATGTTGTCGTAGCATAAGACCCATACTGGTAGACTGAACCTCAATACCCAAAAAGTAATGAACAGTACCCAAGTCGCGAAGCTTAAATTTTAAGCTTAGTAACTGGATGAGGCGGTGAAGCAGAAGAGAGTTGCTACCCGTAAGTAGAATATCATCAACATAGACTAGAAGATAACAAATATCAGCACCAACAGAGAAGATAAATAATGAGGTATCCACTTTATATGCACGAAAAACCAATAGATAGCAGGAAGTCATTTACACGAGTTTACCAAGCTCGCAGAGTCTATTTTAAACCATATAGAGACTTATGCAATCTACACACGAGAGGGGGGAGAGTAGAATCAACAAAACCTGGAGGCTTAACCTATTGGTTAGCCAACATATACATATGTGTAGAGTAATATACAATACTAATAGAGATTACAACATAAAATATACCTATAATATCTTCTATATAGTTACATTTATATATAAGAAAGCATACTAGTAAACACCAATTAGAGGAACGCCCTGCTTCGCATGTCAAATGAAAGCAATTGAATGCAGGAAGAGGGCCCTACTCACAAGAAAATTGATTTACACCCGACATAATATTTTGCAAGTGTAAAACCTATATTTTTGTGTCTATAAATATTAGATGGATTTTTTTATCGAAATATCTTGTTAATAAATATTAAAATATTTGATATCACAACACAAAGCATATATCTTGTGTGTTTAATAATTTATTTGAATAAATTTTGTATTTAATCAAATGATTATCCATCCAATAAAACGATGTCTACCCAATACAATTTTTTTTAGTTTGTATTTCAAAATATTATGAAATCAGCATCACATGCTTATATTTATTTATTTAATTAAATTAAATTAAATGAAAAAAATGTCTATAAAAAGAGAAATTAAAAAAAAAACAATAAAAATACACGAGATATCACGAGTTATTTTAAAAGAAGTGAAAAATCCTATTGAAAAAAAATAAAAAACTCTATGGAGCCCTATCATAACCCAATTCCGGGTTATTCCCTAAAATTAACTTTTAAAAAAAAAATAAAATCAAATAAAGGATAGAAAAGTAGAGAAAGCAGGCCGGGGAATACAACTGCAATTTTAAAGGAAATTTAAGGCCTGATTGTACCCCATTATACCCAAAAATAAAATAAAAATGCAAATTCAAGGTAAGATTGAATGATTATTGGACGAATTTGCATAAAAATTAAGTCCAAGGACATAATTAAACTTTTAATAGGCCAATTTGATTTAATCATTGGCCAAATTAAATTTTAATTATGTTTAAGAATTAATTTGGGTCTAATTGAACGATTTAATTAAGTGCAAGGACTTAATTATACTTTAAATGGGTCAAATTAATTTTATTTGGGGCTTAATTGGTGAAAAATTAAGTTTGGGAGCCTAATTTAGGCTTAATTGAAAATATTGAAATTTTAAGAGACCAAATTTATTTTTTACCAAGTTAATTGATTGAAATCAGTGGCAAAATCATAAGAAAATTGAAGTTTTGGGTCAATTAGGGGTAACATCGACAAAATTTGCAACCAAGGACTATTCTGCAATAGGCAAAAAACTATAGGGTCTTAATTGAAAAAAATCGGGGGTGAAATTGTAAGAAATTGAAAGTTTAATTGTCAATTAGGGTTAAATTTCATAAAATCGAGACTAGGGACCACAGTGCAAAAGGCGTATAAATTCAGGGTTCTAATTCAAGTTTGGCAGGGGTTAAATTGCACTAAATGAAAAGTATAGGGTCAATTATGGGTGCAATTAAATCAAATTTAAAGAGGGAGGACTGAAATGAACTTTGACCAAAAACAGAATTTTGGTACTGTTTATCTTCTTCTTTAAATCTCTGAAATGACAACTTAGGGAGGCTACTTTGCAGGTGCATTTAATGCATCTAACGTACATAAAAATTGACAAATATTGCATGTAAATGATCCTTTGCAATTTCTCTATAGCCCCATATGGCCCGTTCAAACGGAATGACAAGCCATCAACACCGGCGCTGGCCTAAAGAGGCCAACTCAGTCATCCTTTTCCTGCAGATTTAACAACTCAGGATGCTTACTTTGAGTCAATAGTTGAGATCCTTACCAACTGAATCAAGGGCTATAATTTTTCCCTAATGTAGAAAAGATTGTCCTCTTCCACCGCTTATAAATAGAGGTGGATTTTATGGCCTGAGGGAGAAGAAAATCGAGTCCAAAAATCAGAAAAAACCAGCTTCCTCCCTAGTTTTTTTCTACAATGAGTTCTCTCTTCCCTTTCTCTCCACCGTGGCCTTTGGCCACCACCACCACCATCACCGGTATGGAAACCATCATTTCCACCATAAGCCGCCACCCAAACACCTTCTTTCAGTAACAACAGTCACAATTCTCTCTTCTCCTTCCTCTCCTCTTTGCAGATTTCCTTTTCATCCTTTTCCAGCTACAACCGCTCCAGCCAACTCCACTGCCATTTCCATCGCCGGCTTCAGGTCATCCTCCCTCGCTAGCCAGCCATCACTGCCACGCCAGGTGGTCCGCTACCCTTCCCCTGATTCTTCGTCTTCCCCATGAAAGTTCCACTGTTCATAAGTGAACAGTGGACGTGAATTAATGTTAATCTCTACTGTATGTTTTTTAAAACACGTCCACACACAAACCCTTCATACTGAAAAACTAAACATATAGGAAAAATCAAACATACACATTAAAATTTCATAACTGAGGGCATCATACCCTAGAGGTTGCCACACCACAGTGTAAATCCCAACGCTTTAAATATTGTAAACATTCACATTAATACACAATTAGTCTCAATCTATAAGCATTTCATCATAATGTCTAACAACATAATAAAAAATTATTCAAAAAATTAATTTAGGCCTCAACAACCTTTTAGAGTGGCTAAAGTTAATCAAAACGATTGGAATTGGGTGAAGAAGCTATTAGATTGTTGAGGGCAATATTGGCATATGACAACCACATGCTAGTGTGTGATAACAATTATTGGTGGTATCTGGTCCCATGCGCCAATGATGGTCACAGAGGTGGTTAGCTGGATCGGGTGTGCCACTATATTCTCTTCTCTTCCACATTGGTGGTGTAGTTCACCACTCTTTGACGAGGGAGATTAAGCCACCTGAACATTTAATTTCTCTCTCTTGTTTTCCTTCTCTCCCCACCACTGCTTCCACTGTTACTACTGGTTAAGAAGCTATTGTGATGATGTTCGAAAGAGATTACAACATTGATAGTGGTGTTTTGTTTTGGTAAGTGAGATTGATGTTGTTATCTATTTTTGAGTCCCTACATAAAAAAGAGAAAAAAAAATCAAGAAAAAATTGTTGGAAGAAAACAAAAAAAAAATATAGTAGTGAGAAGAAGACACGGTGGCGCCCAAAAATGGCCAAAGATTGGTTAAGAAAGTTCAAAAATACAAAGATTGAAATTCGACAGTATATTTTTGACTAATGAAAGCCATATTGAGAAAGAAAATTGAATTTGAGGAAGAAAAGTCTAAAATCAGATCTTTAAGGACTCAATTAGATTTTGTTGAAAGATTAATTGAGTTTATGAAGGTGATTGCAAGAAAAATTAATTTTTAAGTTAATTTGGATTTAATTGGATGAAATTAAAGTTTGAGAGCCGAATTATAATTTTTAGGTGTTAATTTGGTCAAATCAGGGGTTTAATTGTATAAATATTGAAGTTTGATGGGCAATTAGAGACTTGATTGAAGAAATCTAAAACCCCGACTAAACTAGAAGAGGTGCACGATTATAAGGGTTGAAATTGACCAAATCAGGGGCTAAATTAAAGAAATTGAAAGTTTTTTGATCAATTGAGGGTCAAAATGCACAAATTCAATACTAAGGACTAAAGAGAAAAGGATGGCTAACATCAGAGGTGATATTTGAATTTAGCAAGCATGCAATTGAATTAATTCTTAAAATCAAAATTGCAATTAAGGACTTGATGAATAAATAAAAAGCTAAGGACTGATTTGGAAATTGATACATTTTGGCGTCATTTTTATTTAAATGAAACGACGTGTTTTGTACAAAATAATGTTGTTTCATTCACTGTGCATATATATATATATAAAGCTTGTTTTGAACTGCATTGTGCATCTTCTTCTTTCCTTGACACGCAAAGGTAGGGGAAGAAAGTCTTTATTCCCCTTGTTTGCAATGTCTCTCCCTCCCTCTTGCCCAAAAACCCTGACATAACCCACAGCCCCTCATGACCTAGCACCATGATGAAAGGGGCAGGGAAGACAAGCCTTGCAGGCGGCTCTGGGGTGATTGCACAGAGGCCACCCCAGCCACCCTACCCCGTCACCATGACTAGACAGGGGTAGGGTCGCTCTCGCTCCCCTACCCCTTATAAATACCCCCTCACCATGAGGTGAGGAGAGAAAAAAAAGGGGATGACGAGAACAAAAGAAGGAGGAACGGAAAAATAGAAAGTAGGAGAGGGAAGGAAAAAAACGAAATAGAAATAAAAAGAGAATAGAGTTTGTTGGGCCGAAATCAGCCCAACCCCTGTTTTAGGCCGATATTGGCCCAAGTTTGTTTGAGCCAAATCTCGGCCCAACCATGGTGGGTTTAGCTCACATCATTGGGCTGGGCCCAACCCAATATATTTTTATAATATAATATTAATATTATATATTATTCAAAAAACAAAATGTTCCAAGAATTTTCAAAAAAAATTTCAAAATATTTATGATTTTCTCGTGTATTTTTTTTTAATCAATTTTAATTAATATTGGTTTATATTTTTATATTGTAAAAATACAAATCTGATATTAAAATACATAGTTTTCTCCGTAAATGTTGTGTGTGTGTATATATATGGAAAACAAAAAAAAATGCTTTGTTTTCATGTATACAACCAAGTCTCTCAAAATATAAAAAAAATATTTCATATCATATTTTCAAGCAAAATAATTTTTTTAAAAAATACATTTTAGCATGCATTTTGAGCTTTAATAGCTAGTTTATTAAAGTCATGAGAACTAGGTCCATATTTCAAAAATACAAAAAAAAAATATTTTGTTTTCTTTTAGTATCTTAGATTACAAACTTTCATATATAGACATTAGAACAATTAGGTTTTTATCGATATTAAAAATATAGTTCTAACCGATATTAGAACGGTTAGGTTTTTACCCAGTAAGATTAGGATCTCCTTACTGGGGAGATCTTTTCTTAAACCTTAGAAAAACAAACAATTAGAAAACACAACAATACTCTAGTTATATCAGACAATCAAACAATGCATCTTACCTTAGGTAAGGAGTATTAGAGGTGTTAATACACTCCATTTACGCAACTAGTCTTCGTGCCCAATCTCTAAGATCAGTTAAGGTTTATAGTGATCAAAATACTAGATGGTGACTCTCATTCCCTCTTTCCACTAATAAAGGACAAAAATTCCTTATCATGTCCATTTCCCCACACCACATGCCAATATGGAATTTTAGGAGGACGTTCGCCGCGATGTTGCATCATGTATGACAATTGAGAAAAGGGATGGTTGGATTTTGGTCTCGACTTGAGTTGTTTTGGTTGTGATATTGGTGATCGATGTTGTTGCTATCACTATTAGTGTATGTCATTAGCAGCTGCTATCGGTGGTCGGTGAATTAAGTGTTCCACTATTAATAAAAAATATTGAAATTAATTCAATTAACATAATTAATGAACAATATAATTAAATTGCATTAAGTAAAATGTAAAGGGATAGGAATTGTAAACTCGGCTTTTAACATGGTTTTGGCAAGTCCATATCCACACCTCAAGCACCTAAATTGGTCTTGTGTATTTTGTTCTTTCACTAGTCCAAGTTGAAGATTACAATTGTCACTTGATGAATCCACACCAAGATTTTACACCACTTGAAAATATTCTTTTTTTGACAATTTGAACCTGCTGAATCTTGAACCGATACTAATCCTATATATATACATAGTGAAGTGTTTGAGTTCATTTTAATTATGTCATTAAACTAAAATATAAATATTTACATAATTACTTAAATGAACAATTAATTCTTAGATTCTCATTTGATCTTCATTTGCTTTGGTGGCTAGGTTTTAGAGAAGAAGAGGACTATTTTTTTCCTACACTTTCACTCTATTTTTTTTCTTTCTCTATCTTAAGTTTTTCTTCAAGGGTTGCTAGGGTTTCTTACCCACCTAATTTTGTTTTCCCTCTAATTTTTCTATAGAGGCTAGAGTTTTTTTTTACACCTCCCCCTTTTTCTTACCTTGCCTTTCTATTTAATTATGGGGTAGGTTCTAAAATCTTTATAGGTAGAACAATCATATCCTTTGATTTTTTTTGGGTACATTTTGACCCTTCATCATTGTTGTATATTTGGCACAACATGCTCGTCTTCTATAAAGCTCACACCAAATCTTAATCATAAAGAGTGGGGATGAGAGAGAGAAAAAAGAAGAAGAAGAAGAAGAAGAAGAAAACGGGGCTGAAAAACTTCACTGCCATTTTTCAAAATCAGACGATCCGTTTCCTTTCAAAGGGTAGCCAAAAAGTTCCCATACACACCCATTAGCGAGCTTCTTCTTTACCAAAAAAAAGAACTAAAAAAATTAGATCATCATTTTCAACCCACCTTCTAGCTAGAACTGGAAACAAAAAAACAATACAGCCTCTCTCATCAGCGCTGTCTCTTTTCGCCACCCTCGAGTTACTACTATCTTGCCCCACGTTGACTCAAGGAACCATAGCCGATGCTTCCACAGTACCATTAACCTGAGGTGTTCATTACCGGAATCATAACCCAAGGCAGGCCAGGAGCCCACTCACATCGTCCATGTGCATCTTCAGCGTGCTCGTTTTACATTCTTGCCTCTGACCTCTCTGGACTTAGCTTTATTCAAGCACTAGCCACTCAAAAAAAGAGTGAAGATGAGGTACGGGATATCCAGTGGAGCTGTCTACATCATAATCACTCTAGGTATAAAGCTTCTACCATTCTCATTTAGTTGTAATCTTTTACATGTGCATGCTACTGCAAAGGCAAGCTCCCGTTTTTCCTTTATGTGCTATGAAGTTAACATATAGTGTTGTAAGGTGTGTGGATCTTTTAAGTCCTAACCTGGTCACGGGTGTTCTTTCACTTGCTACGGATACTGAAGGGGATGGGGTGTGATTTTTCCTTCAAACGCATATGGTCTTGAAAACTTGATTGCATGTCCTAAGGTCATGTTAAGACCTTGTCTAGTTAATTAAGAATGCTCTTACCCAAGGTTAAAGTTCAAGAACGGTATATATGATAACTATTGGGGTCATAGGTTTTCTTCTTTTTTTGTGTCTTTTGAAAATAAAAATGCATAGGACTGTCAGGGAGTTTTTCCATACCATGCTTGGGCTTTGGATCCCTTGTTAACGATGATGCATGAACCAGGCATGGAAATCTTCAATGACTATCGTGCACGATTTTTATGTTCAAAATATTCAGTACTCTAGATGTGCATAATTATTGGCCAAGCCGTAAATACAATTATTTTTGGTTGAAGAGAATCGGTATGCGCAAGGGTTTCTGGTTCATTTCTTTTTACTGTCCCATGGCTTTTCGTTAATGCTAGTACAGCTATATTTCTAGATATAGTACAGATATCTAGAAATAAGTTTATCACGGGTTTAAGAATATCAAAGAAAAGAAAAGAAAAGAAGCTGTTACGGGTCTTTATGGCGCAAACACGCTATTAAGACAAATTTTAAGGGTTTTGTTTTTTCACTAAGGACATGTGTGGTAAATATGCCCAAACCTATTTTTCATTTTTTTTTGTGTTTTGTCAAACTAATCTTAGTCTAATTTTAATTATTTTTCAAGTTTTGAAGAGCATTTTTGCAATTAATTTTCCATTCTTTACCCTTTTATATTTAAAAACAAATTTATTAAATCCACATATACCAGACTTAAGTTTGAAAAACACTAAAAAATTTAATTTGTTTATTTTAATATGAATTATAAGCTTATACGTAAGATTTATTTTTAATATTAAAAGAAACAAAGGAAAAAATATGTTTTGGCTTTATAACGGCTAGGCTTCACCTATAAACCTATGGGTTCACTGTACTAGGATAGACTTGCTTTAACCAATAGACAAACCAATGATAAGAAAAAAACAACAATACCTTAGTAATAATTAGACAAATAAACAATACAGCTTATCTTAGATATGATGTACTAGAGGTGATAATATCCATCCTATACACAATCAGTCTCCTTGTCCAAACTCTAAAAACTAATTCAGGTTAGTTGAGAATAATTGGGGGGCTTAACCTAATGGTTAGCCAACCCTTTCTATATATATATGTGTGGGGCAATATACAATAGCAATGGTGGAGGTTACCACACAAGAGTATGTAGATAGTATTTCCTATATAAGTACATTCTATAATATGCCCCTTCAAGCTGAGGGTGGAGGATCAACCCGAAGCTTGAAATGAAAACTAGTAAATGAAGAAGTAGGAAGTGGCTTAGGTGAAGACATCAGTAAGTTGATCCCAAGAGGAAATAAAACGAATCTGAATTTCCTTCTTGGCAATTCTATCTCGGACAAAATGATAATCGACCTCAACATGTTTTGTGCGACCATGAAAGACAGGATTCGCAAGCAAATAAGTGGCACCAAGATTGTCACACCAGATGATAGGAGCAGAAGCAGACGGAATCTGGAGATCTGTTAATAAGTACTGAAGCCAATAACCTCAGTAGTGCCATCGGCTAAGGCTTTGTACTCAACTTCAGTAGAAGAGCGAGCAATGGTGCATTGCTTACCGAATTTCCATGAAATCAGCGTCTGCCCAAAGAACACAAGGTAACCACCCGTAGATTTTCTATCCTCAACACTGCCTGCCCAATCTGCATCTGTAAAACCATGTAAGGCAAAAGAGGAACTGCGAGTAATATGCAAGCCATGGGATGTCGTACCCTGAAGATAATGCAGGATGCATTTCACGGCAACCCAATGAGAATCTGTATGAGCATGCATAAACTGATAGACTTTGTTAACAGCAAAGCAAATATCCAGACGCGTAAAAGTGAGATATTGAAGAGCACCCATAATTTGACGAAAGCATGTAGCATCAGAAAATAATGGATCGGGCAGAATGGTAGCTTTGGATGTAGAGCTAGGAGTATCAACAGGTTTGCAAGATAACATACCAGCCCGAGTGAGGATATCAAGTATATTTATGCTGGCGGAGCATAAGACCCAAACTAGTAGACTGAACCTCAATACCCAAAAAATAATGAACAGAGCACAAGTTGCGAAGCTTAAATTCTGAGCTCAGTAGCTGAATGAGGCGTTGGAGCAGAAGAGAGTTGCTACCCATAAGCAGAATATCATCAACGTCGACCAGAAGATAACAAATATCAGCACCACCAACGGAGAAGATAAACAATGAGGTATCCACCTTAGATGTATGGAAACCAATAGATAACAGGAAATCATTCAGATGAGTGTACCAAGCCCGCGGGGCTTGTTTTAAACCATATAAAGATTTATGTAAGCGACACACATGAGAGGGGAGAGCAGAATTAACAAAACCTGGAGGTTTTTTCATGTAGACCTCCTCGTCAAGAACACAGTTAAGGAAGGCATTATGGATATCAAGCTGATAATTTTCCAACCACACGAAATGGCAATGGAGAAGACTAATCTGACGGTCGCCTGTTTGATGACAGGACTAAAGGTTTCAGAGTAATCAATACCTTCTTGCTGAGTGAAACCCCTAGCAACCAGACGCTCTTTATATCGCTCGATGCTACCATCAGATCTACGTTTAATCTTATACACCCACCGACGACCAACAACATTCATGGAGGGGTGAAACGGTACTAAGGTCCAAGTTCTGTTTGCGCGCAAGGCCTAAATTTCCTCATGCATAGCACTATGTCATGCCTCATATCTGTTAGCATCATTAAAAACAAGTGGCTGATGAGAGGGAGGAGAAACTACCAAGCTGAAGGAGGCAGCAGAGCTTGTGGCAGTGGCAGTGGCAGTGGACAGCGCTGTCTTGGGCTGTCTTGGACGGAGGACCATGGGATGTTGACGAGCTGCTAGACATGGAGAAGTGTGACCTGTAACTGGAAGGTGCTGAAGAGGATATGAAGAGAGGTCTACACAAAGCTACAGACCAGCTGGAGACACAGTGGATGGATTGGTCGGTACTGCCGAAGATGGGGAGGCTGCGGCAGAGCTGGGATGTTCTGCAACAGAACCTGGCTGCTCTGCTGCAGTTGACCGGAGAACATGTGCATCTAATGATGGAGAACCTGTTCCTGCACAATAATCATTGGAAAGACAAGCATATGGTGACAGTATGGCAGTGTCGGATGGGGATGAAGGGGTGGCAAAAGCTATGGTTAAAGGGATGGTCTAGTGGGGTGCGGTAGAGGGCAGAACTGGATTATTGGAGGAGCAGGTTAGGGAGTAGTAGGCGAAAAACATGGAGGAGCAGGTTAGGGAGTAGTAGGCGAAAAACATGGAGAAGGGTTCAAGGATGGAAGATAGGTAGGTGGTGTGGGAGGTACCGGTGAGGATGTTACCTGTTCGGACTTCTTAAAAGGAAAGACAGTTTCATGAAAATGAACATGATGGGAGACATAAATACGATGAGATTCTAAATTAAGACAATGATAACCAAGATGGGATGAGCTATAGCTTAAAAACACACAAGGAGAAGACCAGAAATCTAATTTGTGAGCATGATATGGACGCAAAAAGGGGAAACAAAGACACCCAAAAGTACATAGGAAGTTATAATCAGGAGGGCGATGAAACAAACACTCACACGGAGATTTATTTTGGAGAACAAGAGTAGGCATGCGATTAATAAGGTATACCGATGATTCAAATGCATAGTTCCAAAATCACAATGGTGCACTACACTGGCCTAAAAAGGTGAGGCTAGTTTCGACAATATGTCGATGACGACATTCAACAGTGCCATTTTGTTCATGAGTATGAGGACAAATTAACCGATGATGAATACCAATGGTCTGAAAAAATTTATTTAATTTATGATATTCACCGCCCCAATCAGTTTGAACATATTTAATTTTAAGGGAAAACTGACGCTCAACAAGTGTTTGAAAACGTTGAAAAGTGGAAAAAACATCAGATTTCGCAACAAGCAGATAATACCATATATGTTTGTTATGCGCATCGACAAAAATAACAAAATAGCGGAAGCCATCTGAAGAAAACATAGGGGCAGGACCCCAAACATCACTAAAAATTAATTCAAGTGAGGCAGCAGTTTTGTGACCCGTAGGTCGTAATGACAAACGAGACGACTTTCTTAAAGGACAAGCTTGACATTGAGTAAGAGAACGTCTAGAAGTACATACAATTTTATTGCTGGAAACTAACAAATTAAAAATGCGAGGGGTTGGATGACCCAAACT
>CM017476.2:70021-190021 GCA_007827005.2 Populus simonii
CCTTAAACCCAAACCCTTAAACCCAAACCCCAAACCCAAAACCCTAAACCCTAAACCCTAAACCCCTAAACCCTAAAACCCGAAACCCTAAACCCTAAACCCGAAAACCTAAACCCGAAACCCCGAACCCCGACCCCGATCCCTAAACCCCAAACTCCAAACCCTAAAACCCTAAATTAATTTAGTTGTTTAATATTGTTTAATGTCAAATTATTTTTATCCAAACAAACATGTATTAAAAAAATAAATTACTGAAATACTGATGGAATCACCGATTGACATAAATATTCTGTTGGTAATATACTTCCATTTTCCCTGGAGAATTTTAAAGAGTTGTGAGCTATTTTGATATTGGCTAACAGATTCACCGACTAAATTACCGATAGACTTCAAATCCCTGATGAGACCCGTTCCCCACAAGTTTCCATTGATAATTTATATGTGAATGAAATATTCCATAAATAAAAATCAATTTTCTGGATGTGCCAAGTAATTCGATTCTAATAGAAATTGAAAATTATATTTTAAAAATACCCCTTCTTTTTTTCATTATAAAAACCTGAACTTACATCTTTTCTTCCCCCCACTCTCTTTTTGTCTCTTCTTCATCAATAAAAAGGCTTTGGACACGAAAACAGTGGCTATATCCCCTATTGTTTCTACTTGGTCCAGCCTATTAGGGACATGTTCTAGTAGGGGCAAAAGATGCAACGTTTTGGCACCTCCTTCCAATTCTGATTTCACATAAGCATCAATTCCAGAATCACTATGCCCAATACTAGTATAACAAGTATTTATTGTATAGCCCTTCTCTAAAAGAATATACCATTGCTCTTTTCTTATAATGCAAGCTTTAATTTCATATTTATTGTGTGCATGAAACTTTCTTTGTGTGCTTTCTTATTTTCCTCAGTGGATGAGCGCATATTTATTTCAATAATTGATAGTAAACTCTAACTAAAGATCTACCTCTCAATGGAAATATAAACTTGTAATGAAAAATATTTATTGTAAAAAACTAATTTATAATTTAATTAATATTATAAGTATTATAATTTAATTAAATTATATAATTTAATATTTTATTTTAAATATAAAAATTATAATAAGTTATTTATTATTTTATAAATTATAATAGTATACTTTTCCAAAAGTTTTATTAGAGCTTGTTTGGATTTATATTTTAAAATTTTAATTTTTAATTTTTTTTAATTTTAATTTTAATATTTATATAATATTTTGATAAATTAATATTAAAAATAATTTTTTAAAAAAATAATAAGATATTTATTTTAATATATATATATATATATATATATATATATATATATATAGTAAAAATATTTTTAAAAATTACTATAATCACAGTGGAAAAAAATGAAAAAGGAAAAGAAGAATGTTTCTCGCACGCGCAAACTGCGAAAGTCAAAGCAAAGCCCCCGTTGCAGAGCAACAGCTTTCCAATGTGTGACTCCCATTATAAATAAAAAAATTTAATTAATGTTTCTAGCTCGTCGCTCACTCGGTGCTCCCTCTTTCTTTTCCAAACATCTCTTACTAGCCGCGCCTGCGTTATCTTGAACAACTCTCTCGTACATTCATCGAGACATCTCAACTCACGCCATGTCACGCCGTCCTAATTTCCAAGGCGGCCGACGCGGAGGCGGAGGCGGAGGCGGAGGCGGAGGCGTTCCCGGTAGTGGTGGTGATAGAGGACGGGGACGACGAGGACGTGATGAGCAGCGGTGGTGGGATCCTGTTTGGAGAGCGGAACGATTGAGACAAAAACAGAGTGAGGTATTGTTTTCTAAATTAAATTCAATTTGTATTCATTAACTGTTAATAACTATCTAGTTGGTTTTAGGGTTTTTAGGGTTCTAGACTCATTAAAGATTCAATTTTCGCTAATTAGATTTTTTCTGCTAGTTATATTTATATTTTTTTAAATGCATTTTTTTTCACTGTGGTGGTGAAGATGGAGGTTCTTGATGAAGATGAATGGTGGAGTAAAATGGAGCAAATGAAGGCAGCGCAGAAAAAAACCCCTGCACAGATTGTCAGATTAGACAATGCCTTCAAAATGGTAACAAAATCCTTCTCTTTTCATGTTTTTTTATACTATAGTTCTGTGTATTTTTATGTGTGATTTCCCTCTTTTTTCCCTTATATTGGTCAGTTTTTCAACACCCTAGAAATCATAAGATAGAGATAGGCTTCAATGCTGTGATTCAATTATTCGTAACTATCAGCTTTACCAATTTCAAGTTGTTGTTTATAGGAAATTTTTGAACATGTAGAGCAGTCCACTATAGTCAGTGAAACATAAACCTCATATTTTTCATGAATCATAAGGTTTGGTAATGATTTTTTTAGTAACCCTATCCTGTTCATAAGAAAATAGCAAATGACATTGTAGATTCAGGAAGAAGTAGAGTATAGTTAGAATGAAACATTGACTTTCAATCTAGTGGAAGTGCAGCAGAAATTTTACCTCTTTTGTGTTTTGTTCTTCCTTTTGTTTCTTAACATTGTTGTGTGCAGGCTGGACTATGGGTCAATAACATGAGCAAGGCTGTAGAAGATGAACCAGCAGAAGTAGAATCAGAGGGCCTTCCTTCTAGGTAGTATAGCCATCTTTACATTTTCAATAGAGGATTTTGCTGCTTCATTATGAGCTGTATGTAAGAAATCTTTGCATGTTTTTTTTAGGCTCGGACTTGGTGCAAAAGAAGTTCCACGCCATTCTAAAGCTAGACTATCAAATGACCCTGTCGAAAGGAGGTTATATGCCAAGTTGGAAGCTGGAAAGAGAAGAGCTGCTAAAATTATTGAGGATTCCATTGTACCAGCTAGAGATTGTAACGAGGATGATGACAGTGACGGAGAATTAGAAAGCAGAACCAGTACATTTGCAAAGAAGAGACCAGGTCCTCAAGTACAATCTCTACAAGTTAAGAAGAAACAGAAGTAACTTGTTACCTTATCAAAGATCAAATGTAACGTTTGTGTTTTGTATCTGTTAAATCATTTGTCATGTGCAAATTAAACAATACTTTAAAAAATACCACTATCCTTTCAAATATGCAATAACATTTGCTGCTCAAGGGCGTCCTTCTGGGGTGGGAGGTTTGGTACCAGACCGAATGGGAAAACTGGATGCAAGGCTTCTCGGTCTACAAGGGATAACTTCGAAAGAGCAGAGTTGTGGGCTTTTAGACAGATAGAGTTCTGCATGTTCTAAGGGAGAGTAACCAATGTGCTGGTTTTATAGCTGGTGTTGGATCAGTAATCTAGATATCCGGCAAGTTTAGGACAGTCTCTTAATATTTATGGATTCATCTTCGAGAGCAGCATAGCTATTACCTTGTCCTTCAAGCTGTAATCAATATACTATATTAAAGAAATTTTTGTATATCTTAATGTGTTTTGAAACTCCCATGGATATATAAGAGCAAGAATGTGGTTTACTCAAATTTCTACTAGATATGAAATGTTTTGAAACTAAGTTCCGCATAAAGATGTAGGAGCTATATAATTGCAGAATATGGGATGTATCATATCATCATTCTTTGAATATGGGAAACAGTTTGTCCCTTTCACAGTAAGATTTATAATAGTTGGTCATAGAACCAGGGAGATATATAACAGAAATAGAGGGGATGTGAGGTGGAAGAGAGAATGGAAATGAAATGTCCTAAAACCTGATAAAGACAGGTTAATGTTTTTTATCAATCATTCTGTTTTACTCTTCTATCACTAATCTTATTGAAGTTTAATCTGTTCAAGTTGGTCATTAACTTTATGAGGCTCAATATAAGAAGCAATTTAGAAATGCCAGAAAACATGTTTTAATGTGTGATTTCATGCTTTAATATGTTTTGACACCAAATAAAATATGTTTTTATGCTAGTTGATACATGCAGCCCACTGAAGCCATAAGAACAAATTATTTTACACAATATACTTTCTTTTACCAACAATGTTGTTAGCTAGATGATATATCTTGTAGAGATTTTTATATCCTAGATGGGCTGCAGAATTTCTTAGAAACCAATTTTTGTGCTAGCAGTTACGTCAGGATGAAGCATCCTCACTTTGAGCGCCTCCCCCCCTCAGAAAAAAAAAAAAAAAAAAAACCCTCTGAATTCTTAATTGATATCTTGAGAGGTTCATGAGCTCTTGTAGTAGTGCTGTTTTTGTTGGCTTGTATGATGCTTTAATCTTCAAATTACCAGCTGTTTCATCATATTCAAAATGTCTTCTTGGAAGCAGGAGAGAGGCTTTCTTCCTTTGTCAGCTGCACTGTTGTCGTCCCCCATATTGCGTTCAGAAGCTGTAGATGCCATGGATACGTTTGTTGATATCGCATCAACTATTGGGGCCATACTTCTTTCACTTCTTATGTGTCGCTCAAGTTTAATTCTTGAAGTCCAATTTACTTTTTTCACAGGAAGTGAGATTGGTTTAATATATATTGGTTTCTTTTCCAGGTTTAATTTTTCTCTTAAACTACCCCGAGCTTTGCACTACACTAATTGATGCTTTAAGGGGTGTGGGTGGTATGAATAGGGAAGAATGTGTTCCTCTACGTTATGCATCTGTTTTATTGTCCAAGGGTTTCGTTTGCAGTCCACATGAAGTTGGAGTGATTGTTGAGACGCATTTGAGAGTGGGTAGTTCCCTTACTTGAGTTCATGGTTTCTGTTTTATCTGGATTTAAGTTTCATTTGAACCTCACATCCAAGTATTTAATTTATCTAGATTTTCTCTTTCTTGCAGGTTAATGCTATTGATCGTTTGCTAATATCAACTTCACATCCCGAAGAGTTTCTATGGGTATTGTGGGAGCTTTGTGGCCTTTCCAGGTGGAACTGCATGGCTTTTTTAGCTTAGAAAACTTTTATCTTCAAATACACTGCTCATGGTTTTGATCCATTATTGTTTGTGATGTGTCAGATTGCTGGCGCCAGGCTTTATAAGTATTTATGGAATATTTCATTCACATATAAATTATCAATGGAAACTTGTGGGGGAACGGGTTTCTCATTAGGGATTTGAAGATTGGTAATTTAGTTGCTGAATCCGTTAGCCAATATCAAAATAGCTCACAACTCTTTAAAATTCTCCAAGGAAAATGGAAGTATATTACCAACAGAATATTTATGTCAATCGGTGATTTCATCAGTATTTCAGTAATTTATTTTTTTAATACATGTTTGTTTGGATAAAAATAATTTGACATTAAACAATATTAAACAACTAAATTAAATTGAAGAACATATTTTATATTATTAATTTAACTATAAAATCAATTACAAATATCTTAATACACTGGAAAAGAAGTTAGAGGTGGAGGTAAAGGGGGAGGGGGAGGAAAATCTCCTAGAGGTCCGTGAGTAATGGATAATAAATCGATGTGTATGCCATTATCTATTCTCATTGATTCCAACTTCGTTCTTCATCCTCTGCCTCCAGTTTGACACTCAAATCGACCTTCACAACCTCAATATGTTCTTGAATGAACTCTTGAATGGCTACTGATGGCTATCACAAGTTGGATTATAGAGTGCCTATGGTTAAGACACTATAACTTGCCCTTATTTGCCGGGTTGTAGTCATAAAGATATTATAAACCTGATTTCTATCAGATCCACCGGTTGCTCCAACCTCTAACCACAACTTTGAATCATATTTTGAATGAGTTGAAGGGTCCTTTTCATGTTTGATGATCTTTAAGCTAACTTTATTGAAACAAAGGCATTACCATCAACGCTTTAATCATTAATGTTATCATGTGGGCAACTTCTATATTTGTGAACTTGAAAATCAATTAATTAATAAAAAACTATATAAACACTTAATAAATTAGTTAATGTTATCATTGAGAAAAAAAAATATCATGTAATTCGGCTTGTACTTTATATAAGCTTGCTAGAAAAAGGTTCCCTGGCATATAGGACGCCAGATCCATGACTCGTATCAAACAAGCCTATGTTGGTAACAGGTGCAGCAGGTGCCTTTTATGATTAGGACCTAAATAAATTGTAGGCTTACTAACAATACTACTTACAGAGGCATAAGTGATTCTTCTTAGTACTGAACTTTTTTCTCGACAACTAAACAATATAACTAAAATATAATAAACAAAATAAATAAATAGTGAAGCATATTCAATTTAATTCTCAATCTATGATGTATGGGTTTTTGTATTACTGCATCTATCCATTTTTAACAAAATTTCAGCAATATCTCCCCTATCTGGGATCCAACCTAAAAAAATTTAGAAATTCTAAAAACCACATTGTCGAACCAAACCATCACCCACAAACATAAGTTTCACTATTTATATAAAACTAATTTCAAATTTCATAAATAAAAAAAATATAAATAAACACAATGATAACATAAAAACTGATCATTCATGATTTAAACCTCATGGTTAGCCTTGAAAAGGCTATTGATCTAATAAAGAAAAAGCAATGTATAACTCACATACAGGAGACTCTTTAATTTATCGGAAATGGAAGGATATAAATGTAATATACATAATTAATTGTTTTACACACATATGTAAGTGTATGTCAATAAATTATAAAAATCAACATAATTTACAATAATAAAAGCAAAGTAGCAGCCGAAAAAGGCCCAAACATCCCATAAATTTCCTTTTATTCTAATTTCAAATATTGAACTACAAGGTGTTTTGATTGAGCTTTCATTTGTTTTAGATATTGTATATCTCATCCGAATAAGATTTTCTCATAAAACAATTATAAAAAGTCATAAATAAAAATTCATAATGTGATTTCTTAGTAATATTATTGTGAATATTTTTAATTATTATAATCAACTCTTCACAATTTGATTATATGCATACCAAACAAGAAAAACCATCAAGATCAAACCTTAAATGGTGGAGAAAGAGAGAGAGAGAGAGAGAGAGAGAGAGAGAGAGAGAGAGAGAGAGAGAGAGAGAGAGAGAGAGAGAGCACAACCACCAATTCTAGAGAGAGAACATCGATCGTTAGTACTTACAATAGAGAGAGAAAGAGAGAGGAAATTATGAGATTTATGGAAAAAGATGGATAATTAGGGATTCCCAACATATCAGGTTTTAATTCATCGATGAAACTTTTTGTTAAAAAAATCATCAGTGATTAAACATGTCATCAAATTAATGATGGACTTATCGACATAAATTTTAAATTCATTGGCGAATTTATCGATAATTTCAAGAATTTTCTGAATTTTTTTTAACACCTACAAAATTCACTAATGATTTCTCATCAATTAGTGATTATGTCAGTTAGTCCTAATTTTATGAATTTCTTCCAAAATTCTTTGTAAATCTTCAACAATTGTAACATCAATCGGTGAGGAAGTAATTTACCGATGAATTTTCATGCACTGGTAATTCCATTGGTCAGTTCTAATTTGATGAATTTCTCCCCAACTCTTTGTAGTTCTTTAACTATTTTAACGTTTGTTGGTGAGTCCATCATGATTTACAATTATGGTAATCATCAATAGAATTGCTGATAGTTATTTTATAATTTTTAATTATTTTTAAATATTGTCGATGATTCCATATAAAAAAGTTAAAAATATTTATTATAATGCCTTGTCCATCCTAGTTATACAACAATAGCAGCAACAACAACAACAATTATATTCAAACCAAAACTCATTAAAACCATAACTACAATAATAAACTGCTTGGTGAATGTAAAAAATATAATGTAATATAAAGCAATAACAAATATTTTAATTACATAATGATGTTTTACATTTAGAATCAATTCAAATCCTTTTTAATTTAAATTTTCCTCATCTTTAATTTTATCATCTTCATGTCTATCATCATTTTCTTCTTCATTGAATTATAGGTTGTTGATCACTCCGGCTTCATAAATTTTTATATGTCCATTAGTACTTAATATATCATTTAACTCTTCAACATCAATATAAATACAAGTATTCTCAGCGACATAAAAATTTGAATTTTCTTCTAATTCTGTACATAGAGCAACTCAATGTAGATCAATTAACTCATCCAATTGAAATATTTCTTATCCCTCAATTACTTCATTGTTACCATCTTTAACAACTTGAACACAACTCTTATATTTGTTTTTCGTAATGAATAATCAATCAACTCTATTATGATCTTTTCTAAAGGAAAAGGTGCATGCGTAATACATTTGCTGGCATTATTTAGCGAATATCAAAAAATCATTGATGTTAACAAGTCTACCTATTTTATTCATTTTGATCAAACCATGGTCAAGATCTACTATAATTCCTCTATCAGTATCATGTCAATAGTATTTGAATAAAAAGATTGCATTTTACACCATGTGATACTTCAATTCAATCACCTCTTTTATCTTGTCATAAATAATCAACTTCAAACTCGTTGAAAGTTGATCATTTAATACAAAACCTATTATTATATGTATTTATACCCATTAAAGAAACACCAGTTATAACACTAAATCTTTCTTTCAGGACCAGAGATAGTAATTTCAAACTATCAGCATTACATCTCATGTTATACAATTGGTTAAAGATAATTAATAGTCAATGAAAAAAAGCTAAGTAAATGTATTTTTGTTAGAGTTACAAATTATTACATACTTACTTGTGTTTTAAACTATATGGAAAATTGTTCATATTATAATTATAAAATTTAAGCTTCAATAAGATATAAATTTTAGGATAACGAAAATTAATGATGTTGTCTATAAAAAAGTTATTAAGAATTTAGTCTACAGGAGAATACAAGAAAAAATGATTTAAGACTAGTGTCATCACTTATTTTTGACCCCTTATTTTCAACATATTTTTCAAAAAAAAAATTATAAAATATAAAAAAATACCAAAATCTAAAAAAAAATAATATTATTTCGACGTGATTTGGCTAATTTCTAGTCATTTCATAACTTTCAACCATTTCACCTATTGTTTTTGTATTTACAAATTTTTAGAAAAAAAAAAGAAAAAAATCAATCAAACAAGAAGAAAATTTTTTTATTGATTAAAATGTAATTGAAAAAAAAAATAAAGACTAGCTCAGTATAAAAGGTAATAATTGTAAAAGAAAAAAGAGAGGGAACACCATGTTAAAAAAATGAAATTTTAGAAAATATTGGAAGCTAGAATAAAAATGGAGAAGTTTGTAAAGAATTTAGGAATATAGATGGGTATGGAAGAATTTAGAGATTAGGGGTGAAAAAAATATTCTTGATAGTATAAATAGGTGGTTAGAAGCATTAATAAAAAGGACAATGAGAGAACACACAAAAAAAACCTAACATAATTAGTTTTGACTTTATTAAACACTCTTTAAAAAATCACCAAAACCAAGAAAAAGAGCCAAAAAAGTCATTATACTAAGTACACTATCCAGCACACACACACATTTAACGAAAAGAAAGATAAAAATATGGACTCTCTCTCCCCCTAAAAAATTAAAAATCACCAATTTCTATATTTAGAACAAAAAAAACCCAAATATGAACTATATCACCTTCAAAATAAAGGAAAAAAATATTATCTATAACAGCTCATTTTCTTTAAAAAAAAAAAACAAAACCTATGACTATTATTTGCTTTATCTTTGATTCTCTTTAAAAATCAACCCTCGCCAATAACCATTCATGCCACTTTTGAATTGAAAACATCATTGTCATCGATAACAACCACTTTCTTTTGTTATAGCAACACAGCAGGCCGCCTCTTTTTCCCCTTTTCATTCCAACCAAGAGTCTTTCTCTAGCTTTATCCACAAGATAGCCTAACCTCCACAAATCACATTCCTTTGAAAAAACCGATAGCTACTTTACCTCAACACAATCCTCATCTTCTTTTCACCATAGTGTTAATCCGATTCAATTTCATCAAATTACAAACAAATTCAATTTTTTTAAAATCTTAAAAAAAAAACTAACATACAAATTATATTTTAATACAATAAAAATTCTTCATAAAAAGGCAGTAAAAATTCTATATGAAAGACTATAAAACACTTAAATATACAAGCAAACTATAAATACTACATAAAATATCAATAAATCAACCTAAAACATAGATGGGCAGGTTTGCTTACATGGTTTTAAGGAATATTTAAAAAAAAAGATTGAACTAAAACATTATTGAGTGTTAGGGTAGCTGAATTTGTGAGAATAAAGCCTAGATTTATGGAAAAATAAGGGGAATGGGCTACTATTTTTTGTAGGGAAAGGAAAAAGAAGGAGAAGAACAAAGGGATATGGGCTGCTAGTGGTTATAACACTTTTAAATTTGTTGATCAAATTCATGACGGAAACTGCCGATGGAATAATTCCTCCAGTAATTTTGTTAGCAAATAACGATATTTTATTTTACCAACAGAATCACCAACATAATATTTCTTGATTTTTTAATTATTTTAATTATGTTAGCAATTTCATAAGTTATTAACGACATAATATATTTTGTCGCTAATGATGATGGTAATGTTTGATAAAATTTTTTTGTCAATATTGAAAATTACCAATGAAAAATATTTAATCGTTAATTCTTTTGCTATTTGACAATTTTCCGGTAACGTGAGCAAATTAGAGGGGAGACCATCTGATTTGTAATTTTAGTCATTTTTATAAATTGAATTCTATTTGGAATTCAACTTAATACCTTCAAAAGAATTTCAAACACAGAAATTGATTTAACTTGTGAATTGAATTTTGAAGGTTCTAAATAGCCTGTTAGATAAATGCATGAAAATACAAACAATTTTTTTTTTATTTAGATCAACATCAAATGTTAAAACTATTGTTACAAATGGTCTTGGTAAGGAGGTAATGGTAGGTGGAAAAGAAAATATAGAGGGTTGATCAAGGTTGCAATTCAACTATTGTTATGGTGGTTCTGTGACCTGGATGTGTTACTGAGAAGCTAGGAAAGATTACAACAAAAAGGAGCTAAAATAAGAACAATTATAACAAAAAGAAGCAACTCTTGGAAGGTTACAAAGAGGATTTTCTTGTATCTTTGTCTCTATAAGCTAAACAGAAACATAAGCAATAAAAAAAAATACATGGATTCAAAATCCAAAACCCAATTTGCCAAACTCAAAAAACCTTTAATAAACAACCCATCCCATTTTTCACACTACATTTCTCTCCAATGATTTCAGTTTTGTTACAAAAAAGAAATTAAAAGCAAAATGACAGTTTCAATGATTAAATTCTCATAATTTTAAACTTTATAAATTTCTCAATCAATAGCTTCCATATATTTTTAATGCTTTTCATCCATATTTTGTAGAAAGATTATTGCTTTTTAATAAGGGATTACAATATAGGTTCTTATTGAGAAATCAAAATAATTGAAGAGTAAGATTGATTTTAAAAAAATAAGTTAGGCATAAAGTTGAGACTATTATAATAATTTGGCAAATTAGATAGGTGGCCTATGCTACACAGCAGGCCAAGTTAAATTTTTTCAAATGTAAAAACAAAATCAAGACGACACTATTGTTTTTAAATAAGTAAGGGAAATATAAGATTTGGATTTTTTACTTGACCAAGTTCTATAAGCCTGGTTAGTTTAATTATATAATTTTTTAAAAAATAAATTATAAATAACTCAAAAAAGGCAATAATTAACCACAAAAAATAATTTTCCAGTATCATATTTGGAATAAGAAGAAAGAAAAGTTTGTTAGAGACCTACAATCACTCTGTCATAGACACCGCTCAACCACCAGAAAAAGCTTATCGAGATGTTTGAAATGCTATTGCAAAAGGCTTTGTGACAATATCAAAAAAGGTTGTACATGTAGTTAGTGCAACGACCTATAAAGCAACTAAATAAAATATCTTGGGATGAACATCTTATGCTTATATCAAATCAATTAATTTAATTTAGTTGAAAAAAATCTATAAAAAAACTAAATCTAACAAATAATAAAAAATTAAAAAGACTTAAGATAACCTGAATAATTACTAAAATTAGTGAAAAATCCTATAAAAAAATTAAAAAAAATTAACTAGAGTCGAATCTCCTTAAGAGATGGAACTGGAAAAAAAAACATGAGCTTAAAATAATAATGATCAAATTGGTAGTAAAAAAACTTAAGGATGATGAAATCATAAAACAAATAAACTTTTAAAAATCATCTCAAATAAAACAAATATCAATTAAAAGAAATGGTACCGGATTTGAAAGATAAAAAATTAAAGAGGGATAAAATTAAAAAAAAATCAAATTTCATATATCATTTTAAAAAAATTATAATCAAAATAAAAGGGACCAAATGTAAAGGAATAAATAATTGAAGAGCTAATTTTGAATTTTGCAATGTCAATGTAGAAATTGAGGATGAGAGACGGAAAAAAAAGGTCACACACACCAAACTAGAGGTCAATTAAGAACACACGCATCAAACCAGAGGTCAATTAGGAACACACGTCGTCCATGGATGGAGGGGAAGTCAAGATGATCTGAACACCACCTTGGAAGCCACCTTTTGACCACTAAATAACATCTCATGTGCCACCGAGAAGATGCAGAGATAACTCACTTGGTGGATGTGCATTGCATGCGCCGACCAGGTTTTTTTAACAATATTTATGGTTATTTAATTATGAAACAACCCCTCAACTAACTAGATATTACAAAAAAAGATGCAAAGGCCCTTGGATATAAGTTATAAAAATTGTCTTTTAAGGTAAAATCAGTCATTCAACTGTTAAAAAAAAAAGGACCATAAACCTCCAAGAACCATATTTATGATTTTTTACTTTTACAGGAAATTAAGTAATTTTACCATGCTAAAAAATATGTAAAGATCTTTTTATCCCCGTTTAATTCATAAATGACTTTTTGACCATTGAAAACAAACTATCATATCCCTGTACAAAGCTTAATGATTTTTTATAGAAAGACAAAAAGGTCAAAACAATATTTCAATTTACAGTGTTTTGTGTCTTTGTTTATAATAGAAACCTCAACTCTTTTAGATATTATTAATATTTAAATTGTAACTAAAAAATCAATTTAATATTTTTTTGGGTTTAAAATCAAATTGAAAAGTTTCCACCATAGTGTAATTGCATTGTCTAATGGGTATTTATTGTAGGACAAATACATAAATATATAATATAACTTTCGCTTTTTTGCTACAAAAAAGCAAACAGTTTAAACAAGAAATTCTCTTGTCAAGTATTTCATATTTTTCTATATATAATCAATTGCAATTTTAGATTTTTTTTCAAAAATCTACGTTGAAATTAAAATTTATTTGATTAAGGAATTATGAAATTCAAACATTAAATTTCAGTGAAATAAAAAAAATGCACGAGTCTTTGATATTTTTTTAACACTAGAATTTTTATCTATTATAGATTGGGACAATAATTATTAATAAAAAAATTTATGTTGATGGAATAATTTATTTTATTTCATACATAATTAATTATCTTATCTTATTTTTGGATCCCGAGTCAACTACAACGTTGTCCATCCCTGCAGATACAAAGGTCTAGTTCAAGTTACTGGCTAGATGCTAAGATAGCTATAAAGGTTGTAGTCCACCTATAACAGTAAAGGAAACAAATATACTGCAATTATCTAAAGAAAAAAAAAAATAGCAAACAGATAAGTTGCAAAACATAATACAAATAAACAAAACACCAGACCACGTCCTAATCATACCACCTGATGGATTTGCATATTTACTACAATGCTAGAATAGAAAAAGGATACCATGTACATGTTAATCAGAAAAGGAAATGCTTCTAGAAGTTTGCAGCTGAAAATAACAAACTCAGGAATGTGCCAAGGCTGCATGCACGATTAAGCTAACAAGGTTCTGGGAAATCAGGGAATTTAGTTGACAGCAATACTGGCATCCATGGAACATGATCACCGCAAGTTATCTTCAGCATGATTGAGTGAAAATGTGAAAGAAAAGCGAGCAGTCCCACCAAACACTTGCATTGCAAAAATATGCGCTTTTAGTGAGCGCTTTTTGTGAGCAATTTCTTAATAGTATTTAAATCGCAGCAGAAAGTTAACTAAATGTCCAACTAAAAACTAGCCTGATTAAAAAAGATAACAAGCAATCATTGCAGGTACTTGGAACCATACTCTCATTCAAAGTTTTTGAATCTGACATTGCAGCTAGATCCACTTAAACTTGTATCATGTAAATTAAATATTATTATTAATATTAAAAACATTATTATTTATATTAAAATGAATATTGCTAATATAATAATTGATAAATTTGAAAAAAATATTATTAATATTAAAAAACAACCATAGATTTGATTTGAAGAGTAAAATTAAAAACTATAAGAACTTGAGTCAGACATGTTTAGTATTATTATTAATATTTTAAATATTATTATTGTCATTATTATTAATATTATTAATAAATTTGAAAAAAAATATTTATTACTATTGAAAAAAAAATCATAAATATGATTTGAAGGGTAAAATTAAAAATTATTATTGTTGTTATTATTGTTGTCATCGTTGTCATTGTGATATTCTTATTATTATTATGATTGTTAGTGTTATTTTTATTCGTAATATTTTTATTATTATTAAATTTGAAAAAAAAAATATTATTACTATTGAAGAAAAACCATAAATTTGATTTGAAGGGATTAAAAATTATAAGAACCTGGGTTTGATAAGTTGTTTATTATTATTATTATTATTATGCGAACTAGAACCCAGAAACTTGGATCTGACAAGGGTGTCAAACCCAAGTTTATAATCATTTGTATTATTTTTATTATTGTTATCATTATCATTATCATTAATAATGTTTTTAAAAAATATTATTACTATCGAAGAAAAACTATAAATTTGATTTCAAATGATAAAAAATTATAACAACTTGGGTCAAACAAGTTTAATATTAATATTAATATTAAAAATATTATTAGTTATATTAAAAATATTACTATAGGTATTACAATTAATATTATAAATATTACTCATGGGTTAGATGTTACAGTCAGACCCGGGCTCTTGAATCTAGCTTTGCAGATAGATTTAACACTATTAAATATTAGCATTTTTTATATATTTTTTAATAACGTTTTTTACAAAATATTATTACTATTAAAAAAAAACTATAAATTTTATTTCAGATAATAAAAAATCATAAAAACTTGCATCAGATAAGTTTAGTATTATTATTTATATTATAAATATTACTTGGTATTACAATTAATATTATAAATATTATTTTTGGATTAGCCTTTAACTTTGTAGATAGATTTAACATTATTAAACATTAGTATTTTTTATGCTAAAAAAATTAGTTGTTGCATAGCCAGGCCACCCCCACTAGTATTGTGGTAGCTTTTGTTGTTGTGGTTTGAAAAAAAATATTTTGTAAAAAAGCATTTTTAGTTGAGGTTGGTTTGATATTTATATATGTTTGGTTAAAACTGCGGTTAAAATTAAGGTTGAACAAAAAGTAATTTAATGTGTTTGGTTAAGAATGCTTTTTAAATTGAGGTTATAGACACACACTAATAGTTTTTAATTTAAATATTATAGATTTAACTACTACTATTATATCATATTATGAAATAAATAATATTTTATATAAAATATTTTTTTATTTTATTAAATTATCTATAATTTTATTCCGTATAAAATTTATCTAATAAAAATTATAATTTCTATGATATTTTAAATATATAATAAAATTAAATAAAATATTATTTGGAATACAATTGAGATTAAAGTGGAAGTGAAAAAGAAAAAAAAAACAGCGGAGCAAGGAAGGAATGGAAGAAGAAAGAAAAGAAAAGAAAATTGGAAACCAGAAAAGACATTGAAATATTGCAATTCCCTCTCTTTCTATCTATGTAATAGCAATAACAATCCTCTCTTCCGCGTGCCAGAGAGGTAGCAACGTCAGCAACGCTTCATTTTATCTCATGAAATCAAATCATTCAGTTAGGTACTTGGTTTGTAAACGAAGCAAGGCCTCCGTCAGTCAGATCTCCTCTCCTCCCCTCTCCCTAACTAATATCCTCGTAAGCCGGCGGTTTCATTTCTATCATCGCAATATTCATCGATTAATACTTCCACTTTTACATTTATTTATTTATAGCAAGAGGAATTAATTCATGCCTTTTTTATTTTTTTCATTTTTCTCCTCTCTCTTACTGACAGTAATGATTCAGTTAGGGTTTGCGATTTCCAAAGCTCTCTTCCTCCTCCAGTCTTGCGAAGATTATTAACTCATTGTTTCTCCTGAGGTTTGTTTGTATTTACTTCTTACGCTCGTTATTTTTTTTAAGTCGGTAACTAATTTTTCTTTTTCTTTTTGGGATTATTGTAGGCATGCATTTTTTTAGTGTGGTGGATTAGTTATTTACCTTGCTTGCTCACTATGGCTGAATTGCTGCCAATTTACTTTAGCGTAATTGCTTTTTTCTGCGCCTTGGGAGCTATGGCTTTGGCCATTTTCCACATCTACAGGCACCTTTTGAATTATATTGAACCTACTTATCAGAGATACATTGTCCGCATCATCTTTATGGTCCCGGTTTGTGCTTCTCTTCTTTCTCACTTGCTGCTATTATATTTATAATAGTTCAATTAAGAAACATGAAGGCAAAAAGGGTAAGATGGTTGTACTGAGATGTGTGTGTGTGTGTGTGTGTGTGTGTGTGTGTGTGTAGAGAGAGAGAGAGAGAGGGATTTTATTAAATAACCAAGATAGTAAATAATGAAAAAACATGTGCATATAATCTAGCGGACTTTGTGTTTCTATTTTTTTTTTAATGGAAAAGGAGTGAGTAGAAAGAGGTTTTATTAATAATCAAGATGTTGTATAACGAAACAATGCATAATTTGTGTGTTAAAGGACAAAAAGTGAAGAGATGATTTGTTATGGAATTTCTAGTTGTCGTTAATACAAAGACCGCATTATTTACTAAAGTTACTGGAAGAGTGAGGTTTATCATAGTATGAATAGCCCGCTAACTGGACAGGCAGTAGAATAGGTTGGTTATTGGTCTACGTATTCAAACTTTCTTGTAGTGGAGTGAGCAATAAATGAAGAAAAAATGCTCCTTTTCACAGAGACTTGCTAGGAGCAACAATCTGTTTTCTTCCACCACCCTTTCCAGGTTATTTTAGAGTTGTTTGGCTGGCTTTCATTTAATAAAAATCCTTCACCCTCAGCAGCTAGTTAAACATATTCAAATACATATTTGTGAACGGATGGTCTCAAAATTCGCAGAAGGCATACTTTGTGCTTGTTAGTTGATTCGCAAATTGTGTGGAACAATCTGTTTGTCCTGTTCCTTTAATTGCTTTAGAAAGGTGTAACTGAGAAATTTTCTATTGGTTAAACGTTCACAGGTTTATGCATTGCTGTCTTTCTTGTCCCTGATTTTTCCAGAGAGTCCTATCTATTTCAATTCCATATGTGAAGTGTAAGCGTACATGTATTTCATTTCATTAAAAAATTGCAGGAGCTCTATCTATTTATATACAGTGTATAGAGATCTGTATTTATATCCAAATGTCACAACATATTTTCTATCAAAATAGCAAGCATCTGCAAACATTCCCACTTGATCTTGGAATTATTTATTACTTGTCAACGACAATTGTTTGTTTATCTTCTTTTTTTTGCTTCAAAATACATATGCATAGTTGAAGTACTCCTTCGGACATACAGATTATATCAGTAAGACATATAGTGTACATCATTGCAATTGTAGATCGAATCAGTAGGGCATTTAAGGTCTGTAAACACTAAGATTTCCTGGGAAAGAATGGTTGGTTGCAAATATTGCCTGGTGATGGTGGTTGGTATGGTAGTGTTATTATCATGGTGGATGGCTTAGTGCCACTAGGAATCAACCCAAGGGTTCTTCTGCGGCCCACAAGTGGTCTGTCCTGGGTTGGATCCACATATCTAGCTGTTGTGTCATTTAACAAGCTCTTGAGGTGCCACTTTGGGCCATGGAGTCTTTTCTGTGTTCTGCAGCAGTATAGATTGCCTACCTTCCCCTTTCTAACATTGTCTAACCAAATTGTGATGGTAACTAGCTCAATGTTTTTCTACTTTCATTGTGCTCTCAATCCTTTCACTTGACACCACTATTATTCCTTGTTGTTCTACCATATGCACCTGGGAATGAATAAGTGACCTTCTCCAACATCCCACTATAACCCAAAAAAATTACTTGGACAAGTGGCTCACGTACTAATAATATTTACATGGCTAGGGTTAAGCTTTATCTGTGTATATACTGCATGAACCATATATGCTAATGATTGGTTTACTGTTTCAGTTATGAAGCTTGGGTCATTTATAACTTTCTGTCCTTATACCTGGCTTGGGTTGGTGGCCCCGGAGCAGTTGTGCTAAGTTTAAGTGGTCGGGTTATGAAGCCATCATGGTGTCTGATGACTTGTTGCTTTCCTCCCATGCCGCTGGATGGGTGAGTTTCTCTTCTTCTATGGCTTTTAGCATGCTCAAATCTCATTTTCTGTTTTGGTTAGAAAATGTGGACTAGATAGTCTGCAGTCCTATCTTCTCTGAAGGCTTTTATCATTAATTTCTGTCTGAGTTTGAGTTTTGATTCAATGCAGCAGTTTTATTCGAAGGTGCAAGCAGGGTTGTTTGCAATTTGTGATTTTGAAGCCCTTCTTAGTTGCTGTTACACTCATACTTTATGCAAAAGGGAAATACATGGATGGAAATTTCAGTCCTAAACAATCATATTTGTATCTCAATATTATATACACAATCTCCTATACTCTCTGGCGTTGTATGCTTTGGCATTGTTTTATGTGGCATGCAAAGATCTGCTTCAGCCTTTCAATCCAGTTCCAAAGTTTATCATCATCAAATCTGTTGTTTTCTTGACATACTGGCAGGTAAAATTTTATCCACAGTTTGTTATCATTGCGAAGCTTTACAGACTGATTGTAAAGTTTTGTTTGCACATAATGTGCTCATAGTTTCATGCTATACACATGATTCTCTTGTGTGTTGAGGAACATTTTCAAGGGTATGCATATTGGATTTGAAAATGGCTTGACCTGTATGCAACCCCTTGCCTGGCTTCTTATCTGTTAAACTTGCTACAAGTTTTAGTCTGATATATCATATTTTGTACCCTACATGTCCAAGGGCACATGTAATCAGCCTTTTTTGACTGCTAAAAGTCGTGCTGCTAGTTTTAGACAACTATATTTTTTAGAACTTTTGGTGGCTTTTGCCTTTCCTATTCACTGTTTGTGCACAAGTTGCAGAGTTTTAGCATTTCTTTGATGCAAAAATGAAGTTATGCGTAGTCACTGTAGAACAATTCTGGTGCAGCATAATAAAGAACAAAACCAAAACAAGATAATAGAGTATATTAATGAAAACTTTAATTGAAATCCTCAAGAAATCAAGTAGTTTAAATAGCAATATAACTTTAGTACTTTGGCAACTCTCAAACTTTATTTCTTGAAAGCTCTCCATTGAAATCCCCCCACCCTAAAACAGTAAAACACAGTTAACCTTAAAGAAGACATTTAAATACTCAATAAGTATCTCAATTAAGAAAATATCTAGAACAGGATTGTCTAGACTCAATAGGACTAATCTACTAGATAGGATCTTTTCTGCTAGGAAAGAAAAAAAATTTCCTAGAAAAATTTCATTTTCTTATTATTCTGATTTTCTTCCTGCATCAAATTCCTAAGTATAGCATGTATTCCCTTTTGTAAGAGAGGCATAATGTTGTTTGAGGTGTGTACTTTCTCTTAGAACTGGAAGGGGATATACTTGTGTATGATAGCTGTGTCTTCTGTTTGTTGTTTTTCTTCTTTGCAGTGTTTAGGTTTAGTATGTTAAATTTATCAGCTGAGAATAAAAAAAAAGGAATAAAAAAATGTGAGCTTGGGGATCTTCTAGTCATGTTTCTTTTCTTTCTTCTTCAGGGAGTTTTGTTTTTTCTGGCTGCAAAGTCTGGATTCATTAAGGATGCAGAAGAAGCTGCTCAGTTTCAAGATTTTATTATATGTGTTGAGATGCTTATAGCTGCTGTTGGTCATCTTTATGCATTTTCCATACAAAGAGTATGCTGGTGCAAATATTGCTGGTTCATATGATCTGACACGTAGTCTTGCCCATGCCTTGAAGTTGAATGACTTATACCATGACACTGTTCACCAGGTATCCCTACAAGTTTTTGTTTCTTCCCATAGGTTCTTTCAAAAACGGTGCCTGTGGCAATTCATGATCACTAAATTATTTGCAGTTTGCACCAACTTATCATGATTATGTGCTCTACAACCATACTGAGGGTGATGATGGAACAAGAAAGTATCGCTCGCGCACCTTTGTGCCAACTGGCCAGGAGATGGATGCTGTGAGAAAAAACAAACTCATGTTTGGAAACAAGATGGATGAGCTATCCAGTCACTCTTCCTCTGCCACAAGCACCCCCAAAAATGATTCCTCAGCGCCCCATCCTGCACATTCTGATGCAATGAAATCTTCCCACCTTATGGGTGCTTCTGATTCTTTATCCTCGCCATATGATATGTCGTTTATTGACATGGACTTCTCCAACTACCCTGTAAAAGTTGCTGCTACAAATGAAAATGGGATTAGGTGACAAGAATAGGGGAACTGCAACAAATGGGTAAGAAAAGTTTCCGTCAAAAAGGGAGTTGAGGAATATGAGGTTGTCTTTTTGCTCCAGGAAAGCTAATCTCAAGAGTGTTTTGGAGTCCTCGATCCTCTACTTTTGTTTGGTTTAAGCATTCCAGTTGCTGAAGTCAGGATCCCTTGATTGCGATTTAATTGCCCCATCTAGGGTCATTTGCCTTTGTTACCCGTTATTCTTTGTCGATACATAACTTTTAGATGTCATACTTAAGACATTAAATTCATCGTGAAAATGGTTGGATTGCTTTTTACCCTTAGAATATCAGTGATTGTCCACCCTGCTTCCACCTGCGTTCTAGAAAAGAAAGTTTTAGATATTACATTTGCAATGTGAAATTGGGTTGTGAACTTGTTTCTGCTGTTCCATAAGCGCTAACCCAGGGCCATTATTTGAGTTGTGGATTTAACTCATCATGGCTACTTACACTTTGGTTTGCCATTGTTGTCATAACCATTTTCATCGTGTCATGCTATAGAGCATAGGGTACTTATAGCTTTTCTTAGTGGTCATGTGATTGGAAGTTTGATGCTAGATCTACAACATATTTTAGTTGCTATATATATAACATGGTTTATGCCTATAAGTTTGACATTGTGACAAGTAAAAAAGGTTTCCAAAATTCTACTTTGACAGGAAATCTTTCTTAATCGCGTGGGATGCTCTGCTATTGTAGTCATATCTTTCGTGAATGTTTTAATTGTCTTTTAAAGTAGATAAATTGATGATTCTAATTGTTGCCCTTGATGATTGTACCAGGTAGAACAAATTAACCACCCACCCACGAATAATCTTTTTGATTTTTATGTTTTGAATCTATTACAGAATAAGGTAAAGCACTTTTGAATTTTGTGCTCGTTAAATTGTATGAGCTGAATTAGTTATTTGGCATGGTAGAAATTTCTTTAATTAGATTTTTTTTACAAATGGATGATTTATTTTACTTAGTTTGTTGGAATAAGACTCCTGTAAGTATTGCTATTTTAGATTTGGGTGTATGGCTGGATTTGATACAAGTCTTGGTGTGAAAGGCAACTCATTCATGGTAAGCCCATAAGTACATGTTTCTTGATTGTAGGTATCTGATAATGTTGACGAGTACTTGAAAGGCAGGTTTTGTGCGCTCATGTTAGTAGTCATTTGCTATACCTTATTTGATTATTTGATCAGTAATTCAGAGTCAAAGCAAAGCATTCTGACAAGAGCATTTTTTTTCCTTTGTCACGGTTATTGTCTCACAGGCATGAACTGAACTGAATGCTTCTACTTGACACACATTATGATTATTTGAGGATCATTATCGGGACCTGATGATCTTGAAAGAAAGTCGTCTAGGAAACACTAAACACTACTTACAATATTGTTTGAATATAAATGGGGATGGATGGATGGATTGCATTGACCCAAAAAATGGTAGAGAAAAGAGAATGTACTTGGCTAATAGAACCTGGGTAGGGAAATAATTGCTAGTGAGATGGTGATGGTCGATGATGATTAGGACGAACAAGATTAATCCAAACCAATCCGTCCCCGGAAATGTTTTTCATACCCAACCAGCCATCCGCATCCATCACGCATCATGACCCTGTCTGTAACCATGGGATAGGGGAGAGAAGAAAAGGGAGAGAACAGCACAGCACAAAAGGCACGTGACCACCCATGCAGCCCACCTCAACGTGTTAAGACTATAAAAGAAGCAAGGAAAAGTCTGGCTTAGGTAAAAACAGCTCCCCCTGCTTGCTGCGGCGGTGCCCCTCTGCTCGTTTAATACTAAAGAACAAGAAGTGTTTATTTATTTATTTATATTCCCTTGGAACGCAAACCAAACACTCCCCCCTCCCCTACTTCATTTAATTTAATTTAATTAAGTTGCTAGCACTGGCTTATTCCTTCTTTTAAAAACCCTCGCCTGTTTTATTTTATTATAGATCATAGCTAGTATCTTCTTCCTTCTTTCCTCCTTTCTTCCTTTCCTTTCTTTTCATGCACACATACATAACCTACAGGTAGCAGGATATTCGTATCATATCATGACTCTAGTAATGAATTGCAAGTACAGCTATAGTATTATTCAGCATTTGGGGCCAACTCCATTGTTGAGGAGCGGCAGCAGTGGTACTTGGAATGAGTTATTAGGAGGACATAGCAACGCTACTACTTCAGAGCATTACAGTAGCAGCTCGATGATGATGATGGAGAAGAGATAGTTATTTCTTAGAAGCTACCAGTTCTGTAGGAAAAGAACCGTAATAGAAAGGATCAAGGGTTCTTTTACTAGAGTGAAGAGAGCGATATAGCTCAAACTAAGATCTGTTCGTAAACTTAGAAGGTTGGTTTAGTCCAGACTCCGTAATGCATTCTGCTATCACCGTAGAATTAGATTTCTCTCCCTTAAATTATAAACCATAATCATCACAACTCTCTCACCTGTACTTTCTGGTAGGAAGGCTATATCTATAATATTAGTTTATAATTTAATTATTTTCTTTTGTTCCTGTAAATTTTTTGTCCTATATTTTTGTGTTTTTAAAATAATCTTTTACTTAAAAAATATATTAAAATTAAAAAAATTTTATTTTTAATATTACACCGAACTTATTAGAAAATATTTTAAAAAATATTAATTTAATATTTTTTCAAATTAAAAATACTTTAAAAAAGAAAAAGAAAAAGCTTTCTCATTTCCAAAATATGTATGCCTAATGCCTAGCCCTAGCTAACCTGGGAAGAATATTGAAGGGCCAGAAACCTTATTAGATCGCTGTTTAATTAAGTTGCTCTTAGCTACGATTTTCAGTTTACTGTAGTAGCATGTTGGCAATTCTGAGAATATTCTTGCTCTTCTGCCATACAGCTGTCTTTAATTGACTTAATTGCTCAATCTTAATTAGTCTTGTAACTCCTGTAATTAAGTTCAGGATCAGTTAGTCATTAAGATATATAGCATGGCGATCACCCCTTTAATTAGAAAAACCTTTCGAACGAAACATAATTAATAAAAGCAGCACTCCTACTCCCTTTTGCTGGTGTCGTAATCGAGGAACACTAAACGATAGTACTGTACATATTCATATTAGGTTAATGAAACGAAAGGAATCCTTGTATACATGTTGTCTTGGAGAATCCGATGCTGCGCGCATAGATAATTATGCCAGCGATTCTTCCATATCTTATAGAGGAATGAAATACTATTCATTCTTCTTCTCTAGTGAATATTATATTTATGTATGTAATGAAGGTGAGCAATCCCAGATTAATCAAGCTAAAAAGGGATGGATGCATCACCTTACCTACGCTTATATAATTCTTCACCAATATATCATTCATAATTTAGCTTTAGGCAAGCGGCAGTCTGTTTATACATTTAACATAATTGAACTTTGAATTCAATTCCAGTGGCCTAGCTAGAAAAGCAAACAAAAATCAAATATTTTTTCGTGAAGTGAACCACCATGTAAGTTTTTAGTGGCCATTATATAAGTAATCACAAGGATTCGAACCTGAAACCATAGAAGAAGCAAATCTCTTAACTCCAAACTCTTACCACTAGTTACCATCTAGATGGTTATATCCATGTTTATCTTGATACCAGGAATGGTGACCATATTCAGGAAACGCAATCTCTCAACGACTTGTTCTCAGTGCCATTACCCTAGCCTACCCGTCTGTTTCATTCACGGCAATTCTCATCCATCTTGTTATTTGCAATCCTCTTTAGCTGTACCTAACACTTGACTACTTTTGTAAATAATCAATGGCTGAAAAAGGACGACATCAATTATTTTATTAAGCTAGCTTGGATGAATGGAATTCTGTTGATGTACATGCATGCGTGTTGCTAAACCCTCTACCCGCAGCTAGCTAGTTTATTACTGACTAATGTAAAAAACAGTATAATATAATTCGATGAAGTTTATGTTTTAGAGTTATTAATTTGAATTTTATAATAATTAACTTTAAACTTGTAAAATTAATTAAAATACATACAAACTACATTAAAATAAAAAAAAAATTAAACTAGCTTAGGTGAAGCAAACTACTTTTCACGCATGGGAGCTAGCTAGCTACCTGCGTATCTTCCAAAACCTAAAACTAGATCGTGACAAATGATCCTTGATGCTATATGTAAAACATGTAAAAATTGCATATTTATAATATATACCCATCAATCAATCTAGCACTTCATTAATTAGTTGACCTTCATCGTGAAAAATGAAAAATCAAATCAAATGGTTGCAATGCCATTATGCATCCACCTAATTAATATAGTGTTTTTTAAAAAAAAAAATTAATATAATATGTTTTAGATCTCACACAAGTATGCACATGTGGGGCTGGAAGTCCTCGCTGGTTGCTTAATTTGTTTAAAGAAGAAGAAATTACCAGTTTAATTAATTTGTGCACTTTTATTCTATTTTTGTTTATGAAATTAAGTCAATTAATCTGAAGTGGGAAATTAAGAAAAATTAATATATAAAATGCATACATGCGCAATTAGTAACAAATTAATTAAGGGTTGGTGATCAATGATGCAGTGGTAGCTGGGCTAGCTAGGCTTCCATGATGCTTTTTAATTTCCCATAAAATATCGCTAAACATTGATATTAATATTGGTTAATTAAAATGCTGCTAATTGCATATTCCTCTGGATAAACTCAAATTTAATATAAAAAATAAAAACCTAAAATCAGGCAAGAGAAACAGGCTTAAGTCTAGGCACACATCCATGCTGGAGTTGACAAGCCCAACACCTTGCTAGCGCATGCCTAGCTAGGGTGTTGGATATGCACCCCGATATCCTTAGTATTGTATACTAGCCCAGCACCTTTATGGGCTTGGATATGCACCTGAGCCTAGTATTAGGCACCACCCCGTGCCATTTGGGGTCAAGCTTCATGCTCGAGCCTAACAATCATGGGTCAAGCAGTATTTCTAAGTTTATTTTCTATCCCAAACGGGCTTGAACAACTTGTATGATCCCAACACTTTTTTGGTAATTTTTCGAGACCTTCACATGGATCTTTCAATATTTTATATTGACCAAATACGTATTATTTTGAGTTGAATACATCTCAAAGTATCATAGGGATGAAATGACTCTTGAGTTCCTTCTCTCTATAAAAGAACAAGATTCATAAGCTATAAACACTACATAAATCCTCCAAGTTTAAGGTTCATAATATTTTATTCTTAATATTTTTAGCATATATATTTTTATAGCTTATCTCTCTAAAATATCATTGTATTTTCTCTATCTATAAAAATATTTATTTAAGTATATGAGAGTCCCCATATCCATCAAAAATATCAGCTTCCAACCACCCCAACTTACTAGGCACCAACCACCTTGACTTACCATGTACCAGCTACTAACCACTTTAACTAGAAAGAATAGATCAAATTTCTAAAATTAAGAAATCAACTAGTTATCCAAAATTAATTAAGTTAATTATATTGTTTGTTTGTTTTGAGATCAACTGGTTAGAAAGAATATATTGATTTCTAGAAAACTATTTTCATTTTATTTATGGAAGAATATATTTTTTAGAAGTTGCAAAAAATAAAAAATATCATGTTATTTGTTAATTATATCGAATTTTGTCTTCAATCTTATGACTGTTATATATTTTGTTTAGAATCCTTTATTTATTTTTTTCTTTCAATTTTGTTCTTTAGAATTTGATTTTGATTTTGATTTTTATATCAACTTTAATCTTTATTTTTTTTATTGCTATTTGTTTTTCTCTCATCATTTTATTAATTGAAACTTTTTTTATTTATTAAACCTGGTATTCATTCTTTTGAGTGTTATTTATTTTATTTAAAATAATATATGAAACTGAATTTTCTTTTCGATATCGTCATCTTTTAACTTTTTTATCTGTCAGATTTGATCTCATTCTTTTGACTGTTATTTGTTTTATTTGAACTAATTTATGAAATTAGATTTCTTTTCAATTTCACCATTCTTCAACTTTTTTATCTGTTATATTTGATCTCTATTTTTTTAATAGACTTGAAAAAAAGTTTAAATATTAATAAATTATTTTTCAGCTCATTTTTTATAACATTACTAAATATTAAAAAGTGTTTTCCATCTTATTTTTTTTTATGAAACTACCAAACATATAAAAAAAATCCATCTTTTTAAAATTTACTTTCCATAAAAACCAATTTTAAAAAAAAAACAAATACTATTTTTCAGTAAACAAAGCTCTTGAAAATGATTTTATGAGTTTGCACACATACATCTTCTTAGACCTAATAACCTACAATTTAAGTTTTCAAAATGACACGGGCCAACCTCATTGGAGTTCGAAACACCAATACAACGAGCATATATATATATATATATATATATATGAACCCTCCCGACGTATGTCACGACAAAGAGTTCCTTCCCTCATTTTCTACGATGTAGTTTGAGAAGGAAGCAAGCCTCTGATCATACGCGGAAGGTGAAGGATTCTTCCAAACATATTGAACTTTACATGCTAGGGCCTAGGCAAGATGATAACCCTTTTTGGCTTGTAAGATCACGAGGATTTGTATTACTCGTGAAGACTTGTTAGGATCAAATTCTCACAGAAGAAATTAAGATGTCTACCATCAATTCAAGAAGAGATGAAAAATGCAAGAGCTGAAGAAAGCATTTATCTAGAGTTGGTGAAGTTGTAAGACAGTATACAGATACAGAAAAAACAAAGAAAACAAGACAGCTATAATAATTGTTGTTATTGTGACTGCAAGCATAATTCTTTATTAATGAAATCACTCTTTTATAGAAGAGTTTTGATAACAAACTACAGAAAAATAATGACGAAATCTTAACAAACAAAGAGCTGTTCTATAACATCTTTATTTGTAACAAACATGCTAACATAATGGAAAGCTAATCTTGACTAAAGCTTCTCAGTCTTCTCAGCATCGAAGACCTCTTCTTCAGCAGCAAATGAGGCAACTGTCAACACTCCTCCTTGCATCTTTTGCTGCAGACACCTATTTTGTTTCTTAATATTTCAAACCTTGTTTTTGACAATGGCTTGGTTAAAATGTCAGCATGCTGGTCTTCTGTCCTGCAATAAATAAGTTGTAACTCTTCATTTTTCTGAACCTCTCTCAGAAAATAATACTTGAGCTTGAAATGCTTTGTTTTGCCATGGAAGATTGGATTGTTTGATATTGCAATTGCCGCCTGATTATCAACATTGACCCTAGTAGCTTTCTTCTGCTCCATGTCCAAATCTGCTAAGATTTTTCTCAGCCATAAAACTTGATTTGCAGCTGCTGTAGCTGCAACATATTCTGCCTCTGCTGTTGATTGAGCAATTATCTCTTGTTTTTTTGAACACCAGGAGATAATTTCTGATCCAAAACTGAAACAATATCCAGAGGTGCTCTTCATGTCATCACAACTGTCAGCCCAATCACTGTCTGCATATCCTTGGAGATCAAAATTTTCAATACAACTAAACTGAATGCCATAGCTTAGTGTACCTTTGATATATCTCACAACTCTTTTCGCAGCCTTGAAGTGAACTTCACTTGCACAATGCATAAACCTTGATAACAAGCTTACAGCATGCATGATATCAGGTCTTGTAGCTGTGAGGTACATCAGACATCCAATCAAGCTTCTGTAAATTGCTTCATCAACTTTATCAGCTCCATCATCTTTACAGAATTTTTCTTTCACGTTCATGGGAGTAGGCATTGATTTGCATTCTTCCATTTTGAATTTCTTCAAAATCTCTTTGGCATATTTCTGTTGACAAATAAAGATTCCATGCTGGTTTTGTTGCACTTCCATACCAAGAAAATAAGCCATTTCACCGAGGTCAGTCATTTCAAAGACTTTCATCATTTCTGCTTTGAAGTTGTCTATCATGCTTTGATTGTTTCCTGTAACAAAAAGATCATCCACATAAAGTGAAACAACAATGTAATCAGAATTTGAATTTCTGATGTATAAGGTTGATTCACTCAAACTTTTCTTGAAGTCAAGTTTGAGTAAATGCTCATCAATCCTGCTATACCAGGCTCTTGGAGCCTGTTTCAATCCATATAAAGCTTTCTTCAATAAGTAAACCTTTTCTTCTTCTCCTCTTACAACAAATCCCTTTGGCTGTTCAACGAAAATCTCCTCCTGCAGATAGCCATTCAAGAATGCAGACTTTACATCAAGTTGAAAGATTTTCCAACCTTTTTGAGCTGCAACTGCTAGTAGCATTCTTATGGTATCCAGGCGTGCAACTGGTGCAAATGTCTCTGAAAAATCAACACCAAAAATCTGTGCATAACCCTTAACCACCAATCTGGCTTTGTGTTTGTTGATAGTGCCATCAGCATTCAATTTTGTTCTGTAAACCCATTTTACTCCAATAGGTTTTTTGTGCTCTGGCATGTCCACCAATTCCCATGTTTGATTCTTCTCAATCATTCTCAGCTCTTCATTCATGGCATCAATCCATTTTGGATCATTTTTGGCTTCTTCAAATTCTGCAGGTTCTAACACAGCTACATTGCAGCTTTGATAAATATCTGTTAGCAACTTAGTTCCTCTAACTGGTGCTTCATCAAGATCATCAACATCCTGCACAATCTCCATACCTGCACTTGCATCTTTGAAGTTCCACTTTTCGGTTTCAATGAATTTGATGTCTCTGCTCACTATCACCTTTTCTGTTTGAGGTTGAAAAACTCTGTAGCCTTTTGTAACATTGTTGTAGCCAACAAAGATGCCAGCTTCAGCCTTTCTATCAAGTTTATCTCTTCTTACCTGAGGAACATAGGTAAAACATAAGCAACCAAAAATCTTTAAATTCTGGAGTGAAGGTTTGTAACCATGCCAAACTTCATATGGAGTCTTGTTTTGTAATGCTCTTGTTGACAGCCTATTCAACAAGAACACAGCAGTGTTCACAGCCTCTGCCCAAAACTTCTTGGGTAAATCTTTCTCAAATAACAGACACCTTGCCATCTCCATGATTGTTCTATTTTTTCTTTCACTTACACCGTTTTGCTGAGGAGTGTAAGGTGTAGTATATTGATGTTCAATTCCTGCATCATGATAAAACTTGGCAAACTTGTTTGATGTGTATTCGGTGCCATTATCAGATCTTACAACCTGAATTTTGTGACCACTTTGATTTTCAATCCAGTTTTTAAACCTCATAAAAACACTTTCTACCTCAGTTTTAAACTTTAGGAAATAGACCCAGCACATTCTTGTATAATCATCAATGAAAGCAATATTATACCTGCTTCCATTCAGTGATATTGTTTTCAGAGGTCAAGCAACATCAGTATGAATAAGCTGAAGCTTTTTCGTTGCTCTCCAGGCCTTGTTCTGAGGAAATGGAAGTCTATTCTGTTTCCCATATTGACAAGAAGAACAGACTGTGATTTCTTCTTCCAGCTTTGGCATTCCCTGCACCATCTTCTTTTTCTGCATCTGCATCAATGTTTCTTGATTAAAATGCCCCAGTCTCTTGTGCCACAATTCTGACTGATTTGCTTTGCTTAGATAAGCAGCAGACTCCTCTTCCATCCAGTCAATTGAAAAACTTTTTCCTTTCATCTTTATAGTGAATATTTCTAATCCAGCAGGATCAGAAATTGAACAATGTTTGTCTTTAAACACCAATGAGTATCCTTTTTCAAGAAGCTGACCAACACTCAACAGATTCTGATCAATTTCAGGAACAAAAAGAACATCTGAAATGAGTTTTATACCTGAATTTCCTTCAATAGCAACTGTTCCTTTTCCTTTGACAGGAATATATTCACCATTTCCAATTCTGACTTTAGAAACACTGGATTTGTCAAGTTGCTTAAATAGGTTTTCATCATTTGTCATATGGTTTGTGCAACCACTATCTATCAGCCAGCAATCACTTGCATGTTTGCTTGCAAAGCAAGTAGCCACAAACAGCTGCTCCTCCTGTTGTTGATCTGCAACTTGAGCTTCATCTTCTTGCAGGTTAGTTTTGCTTTTGCAAATCTTTTCCATATGTCCTAGTTGATTACACTTTCTGCATTTAATATCAGGTCTCCACCAGCAATATTTCTGTAAGTGATTTGTTTTCTTACAGTGTTGGCAGGGAGGAAAATTTCCATATCTTTTGCTGCAATCGGCTCCATTGTATTTGTTGATCTTCTCTTTGCCTTTGTCTCCTTTCTGAACATGCATTTTGGCTTGAAAAGCTCCTTCCATGGACTCCTCTTGCCGTATTATTCTTCTTTGTTCTTGTGCCTGTAAAGCATTGAGCAATTCTGCCAAAGATATTTTTGACAGATCTTTAGATTCTTCTAAGGAAGAAATTTTTTATTCAAACCTTTCAGGTAAAGTCACCAGAATTTTTTCAACAACTCTTTTATCAGGAAGATCTTCTCCCAATAGTCTTACTTTGTTGACTATGGAAAGTAATCTATTAGAAAAATCTCTGATTGTTTCTGTTTTTTTCATCTTCTGCATCTCAAACTCCCTTCTCAAATTCAATACCTGCATCTGAATTATTCTCTCATTACCATGGAATTCTTCTTGAAGATAATTCCATATTTGCTTGGCTGTATCAAGTGCAATTATTCTGGGGAATATTGCTTCTGAAACTGCAGAGTAGAGACATGTTTTTGCTTTGAACTTTCTTGCTTTTTCCTCACGATGGTTTCTGATTTGAGCAATAGTAGGATCAGCAGGTAGTGGTTGGGATTCATGTTCCTGTTCTATTGCATCCCAGAAATCACAGGCCTGCAAGTAAGTTTTCATTCTTGCAGCCCACATTTGATAGTTTTCACCAGTAAATACTGGTGGTGATGCAAGAGAATACATATTTGATGCCATTGAAAAAAGAGAAGAGGCTTTGGTGTTTGTATGTTTGGTGAAAAAGGTTTCTCACAGGTTACTCTCTTCACTCAAGCTTGGTCCCGTAAGATTAATATTGCTCTGATACCAATTTGAAGTTGTAAGACAGTATGCAGATACAGAAGAAACAAAGAAAACAGGACAGCTATAATAATTGTTGTTATTGTGACTGCAAGCATAATTCTTTATTAATGAAATCGCTCTTTTATAGAAGAGTTTTAATAATAAACTACAGAAAAATAATGATGAAATCTTAACAAACAAAGAGCTGTTCTATAACATCTTTATTTGTAACAAACATGCTAACATAATGGAAAGCTAATCTTGACTAAAGCTTCTCAGTCTTCTCAGCATCAAAGACCTCTTCTTCAGCAGCAAATGAGGCAATTGGTCCTCGAGGACAAGGGGATTTTTTGAGAAAGGAAACTTCCTCCATTTACAAAAGAAAAGACCGTTAATTATCTTGTACGATGTCACAAGTAATGGCCTACCTGGTCTGAAGAGTGGAGTTTTAAAAGACGCAGACGGCAAAGCCTTATATATCAATGCACAGTGTACGTAATTTGGTCTTCTCCTGCAACACCAACAGCAATGAAGATTGAAAATGGTTTTATCAGTTGAATGGGCCTTCCTTGCCCATAATGTATACAATCACTCAGGCCCAACAAAAAAGTTCAAATTCAATACAAGGATTAGATCGTTTTTGAAGAAGCAGTTGGATAATTTAAACAAATGGACGTGAGTGCTTAATTCAGTAGAAAAGGAAATAAAAAAGAGGAGGAGCTCAGCACAGAGACAGAGCCGCTGTTTTGTTCGGTAAGGTACAAAGTAGACAAAGGGTTCATCTTGACTGATTAATGATCAATCTCTGTCAAAATGAATAAACCAACTTGTAGATTTCCTTTTGGTCAGTAGTTAATTAGTTAGACCACGTACATTACCTTGCTTTGCTTTTACCAAATGATTGGCTTTGATTTTGTATCCTAAGAAGTAACATGGGTGGGGCATCCACCATTGCACATGCATGCATGCCTGCCGGCCCCCAATTCCGATATTCCTTTCCTCAGCTCTCTTCAACCACTTATTACTAATCACACAAATTTGCAGAGTGTGTGTGTGTGTCTAACAATCACTCAATTAGTAGTTTATGTCCTTTATGTTTGTCCATTTCTTTAAAAGCTTCGTCTCTCTTTGCTCAACCGCAGCATATCGGGTTAAAAATATGATACTGGCCATGTGTTTTAAGAATCAAAATGCAGGTCTTCATCACCTTAATAATGCTATGCATTTCAAACTTTGTCGTTATTGTTATTGTTATTGTTATTGTTATTAAGTAACCAGATTCTGCATGTACCCAATTACTCTATTAGATACATTCAATATTTCCTGCTTCCAATTCACTCCCTAAATGCTCTGCCTCCTTTATATATATCATTATACAGGCATACAAGTATTTAATACTTGATCAAGACATCCAGTTCCTGTTCGTATAGGTTATTTAGTCCTAGATTGCAGTCCTGATTAATGCTGCAGGTGGGATTCGAAGCTGTTGTTGGAATGCACTCGAGGTTCCGCTACGAGAAGCTCAGCAATGGCGAGGATCAAAATCATGAAAAGTTAATGGCAAGGCCAAGGAGAAGGCATTGTTGGGTGAAGAAAATGAATGGAAGAGTAAAGGGTCTACGCTTATCCCGCTCCAGGAAACTTACTTTCAAGGCATTGTCTGTGATCCTAATGCCAAGCCCAAGCAGCAGGATTGCCAAAGTGTATGCTCATATTATTGATAGAATCAAGATTATGGATGATCTGAATCTGTATCCGAATATTATCCTTTCCACTCGTTGGGGTCTTCCAGGTTTATCTCATCCCCATCCCTCTGTTAAAACTGCTGGAAGGCCGACTCATACCACTGCGCCTCCCATGCCTCTTCATAAAATTTAACCTGTATTTTATAGCATCTTTGTGTTTCAGTAAAAAAAATGTTTGACCTGGCAATTGATAATCTTGCTTTACATGCACATCAATTCATATTCCATTATAACTTTTATAACTTAGTACAGCCGATGAATGAACACTTTTATAACTTTTGATATGCCAAGGCATATATTCCATTATAACCTAGCATGCATGTAACTTAGCTATAGTACAATAACGAAATCACAAGAATATCAACGCCTTTACCAGTTCAATGGGATGAATGGATGAACAAGTTGTTTTGGCAGATGTATGATTATCAGACCGTTTCTTTATTTTGATACTTTTATTCTTCATTCTCGACCTACTTGTTAAAAGTGCCTATGTATGTAACCTTGTATACAAGTGATAGGCATATATATTAATGATATACCTAAATTTAGTAGGACTAAAAAAAACCCTTCAGGCCTAAAAATTTACCGTGTTCAGACCCAATTTTAATGAACTCAATTCAAGAAAAAAGCCAAATATCACGGGCTTAACCTTGAAAAGAGCTCAGTTTTAAAAAAGAATTCAACTCTCATGAGCTTAGGTAAGAAAGAAAAAAAGCAAATATTATAAGCTCAACTTCGTAGAAGAGTTCAGTTTTCATGAGGCTGGCTTAGAAAAACAACTTAATGCCATAAACTTAGCTTAGGGGAGGAGTCCAGCCCTCATAGACCCAACCTAAAGAAAAAACTCAGCTCCCATGGACTCAACTATATTTTGGATCATACCCTCTACACTCTTAGGCCTGTAAAAATTCTCTAAGGATCTATTATATTTCCATTAACATTAATATTGTTTAAGGGATAATATATAAAAAAATCTCTTCAATACATATTTGTATCACATTAATGTTTGTGTAAGGGATATTATCCCTTACCAATGCATATATCATGAACATTTTTTCTCATTAATGCTTATGTAAGAGATATTTATCCCTCATTAATGCTATCAGAAAAAAAAAACACATTTTAATCCATCCTCTCCATAAAAGAACAAAACTTATGAACTAAACGATACCCCATGAATTCTTCAAACTCCAAGATCTGAATCTTCATTTTATACTGAATATTTATTTTCAGAGTTCCTCTCTAAAATATCATTATCTTTTTCTCTCAAAAAAATACTTACTTAAGCATTGGAGAGTCCTTAAATTCACTAAAAGGAATCTTTTACAGCTACCAGTTTTTAATCACATCGGCTTACTAAACACCAGACACCAACCACCTTGATTAAGAAGAATGAATCAAATTATTAGAACCAATAAATCAACCGATTATCTAAGATATAAACTTTGCCCCAGGCTACTTGAATTTTTCAGGATATTATCAATTAATTATTAATATTAACTTACAAAGAAATTAAAAGAGATCATACAGTTGGAGCTGTATTTATGCTCTCACAACTTCCTTTACAGGATGATCACTTTAACTATTGTTTTTCTTTCTTTCTTTTATCCCTTGCAAATGTTGTTTTCATGCTTTTGTTTTGCCCCAGGTTATTTGCATGTTGTTGCTTTTGGAATTATGTCTAGACAAGACTAAAAATTGAATGATTTAAAGATCAGGGAACAAAATTCACGTACATTATCAATTTTATGATTTTTTTCCTTGGAGTCTTTGATTAGAGTTGATAATTTTATTTGATTTTATTTATTAGTTAATAAGTTTTTTAATTTAAAATCTATCCTCGGTTAATATATAAATTCTGTGGTATAAAAAATATATTTGTAAGACACGCGCCTTCTACTTTTGTATTCAAAACTGATTTGGAATTTTAGTTGTCGTGTAACCCATGTACTTTGACTAGAATCTAGCTAATTTTCATTACAACAAGTTGTTTTGTCTTTATTTTGAAATTGTTAACAATAAATATTTGATTAGGATAGGTTATTCAATTATTTTTTAAAATATATTAAAATAATATTTTATTATTATTTTTTAAAAATTATTTTTAATATTAACCCATCAAAACTATATAAAATACTAAAATAAATTAATTTTTAATTTTATTAAAAATATTTTTAAAACAAAAAAATAAAAATAAAAATAAACAGAAACATGCACTATCAGTGGTGAAAAGGTTCGAAATAGACTTGAAGGATATCACCTGTTCTGCAGCGTTATGCTCAATAATTAGTAAAACCATACTTTCTCACCAATCCAATGAAAGGTGGGTAGTAGCTTACATGATCGTTAACTTCAGGGCCCATGAGATTAGTCGAGGTGCGCTCAAGCTGGCCCGAACACCTACATTAAAAAAAAAAAAAAAAAAAAGGTGGGCAGTAGCTTAAATGACCCTCTCCCACACATACCCAGTTTAATGTACGTACGAGCTTACAAGACACGTACCCAATCCAGTAAAAGTCGCTGGATACGACTTCTTTTCAATTGTTAACTAGATTAATATAGCGTGCTACCTTACTTACAGATTAGGTCAGCAAATGCATAAAATTGATATTTTAATATGTCTTATATTTAATTGGTTGATTATATATAGTATTATTATTATTATTATTATGTTCATATAAATATATATTTATTATTAATAAAAATTTAATTTATTTTTAATATTCAAATAATATTAGATTAATAGATATTATTTAAAAGATCAATAGTTATAATGTTGTGAACAAATATGATTTGATACAACAAATACACTCTATGTTAAAATATCTAAATCGAAATATTATTGATGAAGGGATCATAATTACATTGAGAAACTAATTACTAAAAAGTTAAGTCAAACCATTTATGACTTTTCTAATATTTAAAGATCATGATATGTCACTAGAAATATAAATTAATCAATTTATAAATTAATCAATTATTGAATTGATAGTAAATTAAATTATTTGATTTATTTAATTTTATTTATTTAAAATTATAATTTTTATTTTAGCCATCATATTAGAAACCTAATTGGTAACACACATTAAAAACTATTAGTTAGAAATTAATCCGAAATAATTAATAAAGTGTGATTTCATTGAAAATAATTTTAAAAATTAAGCACTATAATATATTTAATTAAGGGATTATAATTTTAGTCCTGAAATAATCAAGTAAGGATTTGATTAATTAAATTTTTAAAATTATCCTTAAATAATATATAGATATTATTTAAAGAAAAAATATATATTTTATCATTTATAAAAATTTTAGGATTTCCTGTAAATATAAAGTTACCTCTCTTATTTTTCAGACAGATAAAAACTACAATAGTCAATGTGTGAGGTTTTTGGAGGAGTTCATTACTTCTTTGCCCGTTATATAGGCAGATGAACACCACCCGGTGATTAATGCAAAAAGTTGCTGCAGTAAGGTCTAAGCATTAATGTTTCCTGTTCAAGTTAGTTACTCGTCTACTGGCGATCGAGTTGTTAAACTTGTGCAGCTGCAAGGTTGAGCGTAGCTGTTAATGAGAAGCTGAGACTAGTAGTACTGTTGGGATTAATAATTAAGGGGGCTAGCTGAGGGTTAGGCTGAATGCATCTATAAAATTAACAGGATGTTAATGTTCGTTGAAATCCTTTTACAACTTGTGCTGACTACTTGTGGCGGTTTTGGTTTTGGTTTTGGTTTTGGTTTTGGTTTTGCTGGTTAGGGAGGAAATTTTCTGTCATGCGTGTTCGTGTATACATGACTCTTTTAAGGCAATCACTATTGCTAGTTTATTAGCGAAGCAAAAATAAATAAATAAATAAATAAGCGATTATGGTCGTGGACACCAATAATCACTACTTACATATATTTATGCTACGTGTCGTGTACAACACCACAACAATGTGGGATTATGTGGCAGAAGGGACTTACATAACCGCCTAATGTCTCCACCCAGGCCAGGTGGGCTGGATTGACGGAGATGGACAACGGACAAGAGAACAAAGAAGATAGACCACGTAACTCTCTTTAGTCTTTACTACTTCATTATTAAAACCCCGAAACCGTGTATGTTGCTTTCTCCTTTACGACAAGGAAAAAAAAAACGTTTTTTAAATTAGTTTTTTTTAATGAAATTTCTTAAATTAGTTTATCCATTAATAAGATTACATTTTGTTACGATAATTTTAAAGATATATTCTTATATGATTTTGATGTATTTAAAAAATAATTCATTATCCTATTAAACCTTTTTTTTTTACAATAAAAAAAAATAAAATCCTTTGAGGTAAACTGAACCTAAAAAATCAACTAACAACAAATAGTAAATTCTCAGAAAAGGATTCTCTTGAATACATAAATCAGAGTTACTTTTAACTGTAAATTTAGCCATATAATCATTACATGAATTAACTTCTCTCAAATTACAAAGCAAATGAACTTCCTAATTTTATATAAAAAAATAACAACTCTAAATAAGTGATACTTGTTAAAATCATCATGAATCAATGGAATAGCATTTATAGAATCATAGTTACATATGCCCTTTTTGAAACTTTTACCCCATGCTACCAATAAACCATATTTAATTACTAGTAGTTCTTGAAGTAGATTAAAACCAAAACCTTCATAACCCGTAAAACCCATCTACCATCTCTCTTCAGAATTTCTTAAGAGACCTCCAAATCCAATCTTCACAGGTTCTTAAAAAAGTTGTCATTTACATCTAGTTGAATAAATCCTTCTTCAGAACCAAGCCATGAAACACTAGTGGGATGTCTATGCACTACTTTTGAATTATTATAAGCATCACAACACAGTAATAATCAATTACCCCTAAAATACTCATCTCCAAAAGTTAAAATATTCCTCTTCCTCCAAATCCACCAGAGACCAAACAAGAATAACAAGGAAATGTCCGATGAGGCATATCTTTGAACCCATTCTACCACATTAGAATACCAGAACCCTTGCGGTTTGTGAGACCTAATCCAAGCCAAATACTCCTAGCAAGCACACAATCTCTAATACAATGTAAAATATCATCGTCCTCCTGGTTACAACCATCACAAATTGGAGATGAGGAAATATTACATTTAAACCGTAATAAATTAGTGGGAAGGTTATTATGAAATAATTGTCAAATAAACATCTTGATTTTTTGCATGGAGCATTTAATTTTCAAATCCAAGTCCACCTCATATCTGGAAGAAGATTTCTAGCTTTGGACAAAAACCAAGAATAAGTTGAATCAGAAATATAAATATCATTCATGTTAGCGGATCACACAATACAATTCGCTGGTCTTGGACAAGATGAAATTGATGCCGTCCTAATTTTTTATTTTACTAAATCTACAATCTGTGTAGCTATTATTTTTAATGTATTTATTATATTCATTGCTTATTATGTAGGGCAGTAACCCATATCTATGAAGGCATCTATGAGATGGAATATATCCTAGCTAACAATATGCTTAATTTATGCTGTGAAGAACTTTAAAAGGTTACAGAGGTTGAGCATCTCGAATTTATCTTAGCATAAGATGAGATCGTTGATTGTAAACATGAGCTCAAGGCATGCACATCCACGAGCATTCTAGATTCGTTTATCATCATGAGAAATTTTAATGTCAACTTCTGCACAAATACTATAGGCCTATTCTTGAATTGAACGAGTGAGGATGGTGGTGCATACCGGTCCACCAAAAACTTACCAGCCTTATGTGAATTTTTTTAAAATATTTCCTGGACAGTGATATTTTACTATACTAATGTAGAAAAACACTGAAAAAGAGGGGGGAGGGGGGATTTGTTTCCGATACTTTGGTTTTAACTGTCCGTGAGTTGTGGTGGTGGTGGAAGGGCGTTAATTTGGGGATGAGATACCCACCCGACAACTCAGCCCAAGGTTTCGATATTTTTACTCCACCTGTCTCTCCACTTCTTCCCTTTTTCTTTTTTACCTTTTTTCTTTTTTTTCGTCTGTATCTCTCACTCAATCGGAATACATAGATTTCAAATTCAAATTCAATTTCTCAAAGTAATTTTACCCTTTTTTTCACCCTTATCTTATTTGTGCGTTATTTTCTCTCTCTCATCCTTAATTCTAATTCTCCAATCCCTCCGTGTTGACGAGTGTGGGTGTTAATTAAAATTAATTATCAAGAAAAATATTGGAGTTACTCATCTTTCTTCTTTTCTTTTCTCAGTTTTTCAATTCAAACACAGTTTCTTTCCTTAAATTTATATGTTTGTGTCAGATAGGCTGAATATTTCCAATGATATTATTGTTGATAATTATAAGGAAGATGACGATGTTATTGAGGATGAACATGGCAATCCAGGCAATGGGTCTGATGCCCTCCCTACTGCCAACAAGAAGAAGAGCAACAAGAAGAAGCCTATGATGATGCTGATGCTGCAGAAGAAGAAGAAGAAGAAGAATAAGAAGAAAGAGAACATTCCTCTCAGAGAATCATGCGATGGTTCTGCAAGTAGTAAAAACATTAATTTCTCCAAACCAAACAAAGTGGTCCTCTTTCCCTTCATTAAGCCCAACAGACTTTTCCATAAAAAAAGCACTCCTGCTGCTGCTAGTAATGCTGATTGTTTTCCAGGTAACACTAGTACTAGTTGTTTGTGTTTTAAGCAACCCCCTACCTTGGAATCTTCTTCAACATCAACAACCCTCCAGTCTCAAACAAGCGACCCTAATCATCCTGACTTCACCTTCGACATGTTGAAATCTTTGATTGAGAACAATGATTTCTATTCCAAAGAATGCAACCCCCATTCTTTAGATACTACTGCTACTACTTTATGAAGATTTCACAGATTCATCCATCCTATCATGTCATCTACAGTGTTACTGTTTCCAATTTCTTCATGAGATTTTTGCCAAAAGATTTGCTGATTGATCACATGGGTCCTTCTCTTTTCTGAAATGCTTTCAAAAAGCTTGGCTCTTTATTTTATTGATAGCCGATTCTGTGATTTTGGCCTTCGTTCATTGATGATATCAAGAATATATTCATCTTAATTCATATTATAAATTTTGCCCTCAAGAGTATACCTTGTCTGCCTCTTGGATGGAGAATTGGAAGCAGCTCTGTAAATGATTAAGGTATGTTATACATGTAATATCTAGACTCTTATATGTCTTTGGCAGGCAGAGGTCTGTATTGGGAATCATACAAATACACAATTCAATATCAATTGTTTCTTTTGATTCAAATTTCAGGCACAATTCTTTGTGAAGGCTACGGAGATTCACAAGGGTATTGGTGTTTAGAGGGATTGGCATGAGCATTTCGATCCTCTGCAATACTGCGAGCGTTTGTCAACATCTTTGGATTTTTTTTTCAAATTGTATATAGAATTTTGTTTTAATAGATTACTTGATATTTCTTATACACTGGCACATTATATTTTCCAATATGTAGACCGTGATATTTTTCAATGGCTGAGTCAACTAGTTTTAGTGTTACTCTTTGCTTCTTTCTTTACAACTGCAGTACCCTGATAACTCTTGATCAATGCCTTTGTACTTTTAAGGTGCATGATTGTCAAGATTTTTGTACGTTAAAAGCCTTGATTGAGAAGATTTTTTTTATTTCAAAGATTGCAATCCCCATGTTGATGCATATTAATGATGATAGTAACGATATTGAATGCTTCAAGGGAAGGGGGTCTTTTTCACTGCTCTCAATATCTCTACGAGTTAAAAAAGATTGCAGATTGATCACATGGGTTGGTGGGGTTTGTGAGTTTATTTTAAAAGTTTTGCCTTTTGATTTCATTGGCTTGTGGTTCTATGTTTATGACATTCGTTCATTGATGCTTTGTTCAATCAATTAGAAACTTGCGGTTGAAATACAACTTTTGTAGCCTGAGTGGCTAATTCCTTCCCCGAGTAATTTGGTTCCTCTTACTTGAAACTTTCGTGATTATGTATATCATGTAAGAGTGCTACCTTCATTTGAGCTTCAGTACTATTGGGTAAAGCTGACTGATGCCCTGAACCGAGCCAGAATTCTCCATGCCACTAAGATGGCTCATTTGACATCCATGCAAAATTTACAACGATGAATGGAGATATCAGTCTTGTCTGCCTGCTTGTATACTGTTTACCTTGGATGGAGAGTACTTGGGAGCAGCTCCATGTTTAAGGTCTCTGCCACATGTTTACCTTGTTTACCTTTGGCAGAACTCTATATCAAGCTTCTGTTGGACTTACGAACTTCAAAACCAGTTGTTTACTTGGATGCAAATTTCATGTACAAGACTAGGGAAAGTCAGAAGGATTCAAACATATAGTAGATTTGGCAAGATATTTTTTATTCTTTTGAATTGTAGATTTTTGTTCTAAACAGATTATTAGTTCATATTTCTTGCCTGGTACATTATGTTTTCCTCGATATGTCTTTGAATCTAGGTACTGGAGTTAAGCAGTTTGAATAGTACCTTTTGCTTCTTTCTCAACAGGGCAGCACCCTGATAATTCTTGATCTGAAATTCTCTTTTATAAATTGTTTATTTCTAAAGTTCTTTTTGCTTCTTTGTACTTGTAAGGTGCATGATGTTTAAGGTTTATGCTATTGGATGGAATGGCGGAAACTACTTCTATAGCCTGGTTGGTTGCTGTAAGATTTTTACTGGGTTGCTCTCTTAGCCAAGGTAACGAGTTTCATTCTTGTTGACTTTCAGCATGAAAGCAGCTGCTGCCAGTACTTTCAACTAAAATACCAGTGGAAAAGATTAGCGAGGGCCATGTAGTTAATGAGCACATGCTCTTTAAGAATCGACATACATCTAGATGGAGAAGGTTACAGGCAGGGTAATCGATAGATGCATTCTCAATGCAGCAACAGATTGTGAAATGTAGCTAATGCCTTTCAATATTCTGTATTTTGGCATATTTTATGCATTAACGTTTGTATTAATGAGCTATCTATTGATGATTCAGCATGTTTCTTCATATGAATTGATTGTTTTCAATGCTTGAGGCATTCGTGATTCTCTGCTTGCATGCTTGGTTTGTTCAGGGGAGTTGCCATCAAGAGTCTTATGGGGGTGACAGATTCCATACCATCGGAATCACACCTCACATGTCTTACATTATTCTGTGTCATGAATCTCTAATCAGTGAATGGAGTTTGCAAGCCATCCTATGACCCAATCTCAGAGAACTTTTGCGTCAACTTGTGTTTATTAATGAATTTCCGGTTCTGTGACCAATGAAACAGAGGGTTAGGCTGCTAAAAGTTTGTTTCGGCTGCTTGTGTAAATGCAATTCTTGTGGTTTTAAGAGGGGTGGCCTTTGATGATCTTTTTGTTTACATCGTTGTTCCCGTCATGGGTTCCCTAGAATTGCTTCTGAGATCTCTGTTGTAGGTGACCTTTTGGGATCTATGCGCGTGGATGTGGTGTGCAAGGGGCTGAATCAACAAATTTTTTTTTTATACTATGATTAGAGGCACCGAGGCACGGGCCATTAAGACAGTGTATGGTTAATTTATGGCACCATGTCGAGAATGTGACATCGAAAATGGGCTCAAACTGGATTTTCCAACATAAATGATGCCAGTGCTGCCTATAGCAGGGAACATGGAGAACCCTATATTGGAACATGCCAAATCACAGAGATTGAGGTTCAGCATGTGCATATCTATCAAATTATCAATGAGAACCAAGAGCAACGAAAAATGCATTGCAGAAACTTGAGATTATCTTGCTAGACGTCTAGTCTCAGATTATTAGTAGTGTGGATGTTGGCAGATCGTGATGGAAAGAAATGCTTAGAGAGAGGTTGCAAGTGACAAAAATTTAACAGATTAGAGCATCGATGCCCTTCCTTCTGTACCTATATGAAACTTGTCGCAGTTCACCTGTTGTTGAAGATAAGAAGGAATACATGATCCACTGGAAACTAAACAAAGGGTCCATCACAAGATGGTTTCTTCGTTCATTCTCGGGTCAAAATACGGAGGACATATGCTCTAGTCACCGTCTTGTAAAAGCAATGAACTTGGAATTTAGTCCAAAATGGATAAAGGGAATGGCCCTACTCTGCTATCATACCATTCCCAGAACAAATATACATATTGGAAATCGAGAATTAAATGACACCAGTGAAGTATGGCCCAAAAGGCCAATCTGAATGTAGAAGATGCGTCAGGATTGGATTGCAATGCATTGCGGAGTTGGAGTGCACGTGAATACCATAACTCACTGTGATGTTTGTGTTTAAGTCGAGTTAACACAGAAGGCATGGCCTCATGTTTTACGATGGGGCCTCTCTATTTTTCACATGTCTTTGGCTTTTTACCCTTTGTTTTCTAGCATCAGCAAATTAGTCAAAGTTAAGCTTCCTTCTCAATTCATAATTCACCTATCCAAAGGGCCAAATCTCTTTTCTTTTGTTGAGGATAGGATCCCACTTGCATATACACTCCCCATATACTTTAATTTATAATAATCAGAAAGTGGATTAGGCACTTGCCAGTCCAATAAGAATAGTTTTTGCAGTTTTGTTTGGGATTAGTGTGGGAGACATCAGGCATGTGCTGAGGTGCTTATCAACACCAGATCCATCATGGCTTTACCAAAAATAACATACCAATTTTAAATCAAATTAAATAAAGAAAAAGAAGACAAAAGGATAAACCAATGAAATTAGCAGTCCATGCTATTTATAGGGGTGACCCAAAGCTGCTGTACTTTGTAAAACCAACCAAACCATAGCAAGGGGACTTATTTCTTTATCCAAGACCAGGACAAGCGTGACTGCTAGTGTTTTCGAGTTTGAGCGAAGGCAAACCCACTCGTCAAGGAAATCCTCAATCTCTGTAAATGGTATCTAAAACCCAGTGACTGATATACTAATATAATATTGGTTCGTGGTCCCCTGCCCTGTGCTGGGATAGAAGAAGGGATTGGAGTGGAGGGGTCCCTCACAACAACAGTCACAGAGACACAAGAGGGAAGGGAAAGGCAGTCATCAGTATATTTTCTACTCTATTATTTTATTAACAAGATATGGGGTTTCTGTTTCCCGGGGTCACTTGGGATTCTCATTTTACTTGCTTTTATTTTTCTTCTCCTCCTTCTTTCTCTTCTTCAAGCTGTTTAAACCCCAGTTGTTGAACCTTACTGGATCTATCATAACTGGGTTCCGCTTCGTTCATCATCTCATAAGGTTAGAGGCTTTTCCTTTCCTTATCTTTTCTCTTTCTAATGCTCTGGTAATGGTCATTTTTCAGCTTAAAACAATCAAGTCTGGGTGAAGAAATTTCATATTTTAGTTGCTAAAAATTTGATCTTTATAATTGTTTTTTTCTTATATTAGTTGATCGGGGAGTCCATCCTTTGTGATCATAATACTTTGTGGGTGCAATTTAGGTATAAAATGAACAAAAAATTGTATTTTTCAAAATGATTTCTTTGTTGTTTTTGTTTAGTAACTTATTGCACTTAAAGGTATTAATAATCTAAGGGAAGATGACAAGTATTCAGTAATAGGGCATTAGATTCTCTATGATCAAGTTTTCTTATCTTTGAATACTTGAGGTACTCATTTAGAAATTCTGATGTTTTCATCATCATCGAAGGCCGTATTCACAAAAATTTCTCAGTTCCACTGCCATTATCTTTTTTCTTACTACTCGTTCCAACTGGTTTGATGATAATGACGAAATGATTACACCAAAGGTGGGAATAAAGACAACATTTGTATCAATAACAATTACTGCTATGGTTATTTCACTTTATGCAAAAAGAATGGTTAGTGTTTGTATCACTTTATGCAAAAAGATATTGTTCTTCGTGCGTAGAAGTAGAACTAGTTCCAGTAATCAAGCATTCCTGCCAAGTTTAAGATTTTATCTCATCGTTTTCATTCTTTTCCTCTCAACAGTTTGAGTGAAAATGTCTTCTTCAAGGCCAAGCCACTCATCCAGCAATTCAGCAAGATCAAGACACAGTGCTAGGATTATTGCTCAGACCACTGTGGATGCCAAGCTCCATGCTGATTTTGAGGAGTCAGGCAGCTCTTTTGATTACTCAAGCTCAGTGCGTGTTACTGACTCAGTTGGTGGAGATCAGCCACCCAGGTCTGACAAAGTAACTACAACTTATCTTCACCACATCCAGAAAGGCAAGCTGATCCAGCCTTTCGGATGCTTGCTAGCCTTAGATGAGAAAAATTTCAAAGTCATTGCATACAGTGAGAATGCCCCTGAACTGTTGACTATGGTCAGTCATGCAGTGCCAAGTGTTGGGGAACATCCTGTTCTTGGCATTGGAACTGACATCAGGACTATCTTCACTGCTCCTAGTGCATCTGCCTTGCAAAAAGCCATGGGATTCGGGGATGTTTCTCTTTTGAATCCTATATTGGTCCATTGCAAGACTTCTGGGAAGCCGTTTTATGCCATTGTTCACCGGGTGACTGGCAGTTTGATCATTGACTTTGAACCTGTGAAGCCTTACGAGGTTCCCATGACTGCTGCTGGTGCTCTGCAATCATACAAGCTTGCAGCCAAAGCGATTACTCGGCTGCAGTCTTTGCCTAGTGGAAGCATGGAAAGGCTTTGTGATACAATGGTTCAGGAAGTTTTTGAGCTCACTGGATATGATAGGGCGATGGCCTATAAATTTCATGATGATGATCATGGAGAAGTGGTCTCTGAGGTTACAAAGCCAGGTATGGAGCCATATTTGGGTTTGCACTATCCAGCCACTGATATCCCTCAGGCTTCACGCTTTCTATTTATGAAGAATAAAGTTCGAATGATTGTTGATTGTCATGCGAAACATGTCAAGGTGCTTCAGGATGAGAAGCTTCCATTTGATCTGACATTGTGTGGTTCAACCCTGAGGGCCCCACACAGTTGTCATTTACAATACATGGAGAACATGAACTCCATCGCTTCTCTGGTTATGGCAGTTGTAGTCAATGATGGGGATGAAGATGGTGATACCCCTGATTCTGTGAACCCACAGAAAAGAAAGAGACTTTGGGGTTTAGTAGTGTGTCATAATACAAGTCCGAGGTTTGTTCCTTTCCCTCTTAGGTATGCTTGTGAGTTTCTAGCTCAAGTATTTGCTATCCATGTCAACAAGGAATTGGAGTTAGAAAATCAAATTGTCGAGAAGAACATCCTCCGCACCCAGACACTCTTATGTGATATGCTCATGCGTGATGCACCATTGGGTATTGTGACACAGAGCCCGAACATTATGGATCTGGTAAAGTGTGATGGTGCTGTCCTGTTCTATAGGAATAAGATATGGAGGTTGGGGATAACTCCAAGTGATCTGCAGCTTCAGGATATAGCTTTTTGGCTCTCCGAGTACCATATGGATTCTACAGGTTTGAGTACAGACAGCTTGTATGATGCAGGGTACCCAGGGGCTCTGGCTCTTGGTGATGTAGTTTGTGGAATGGCAGCTGTGAGAATAACTTCCAAGGACATGCTTTTTTGGTTTCGATCCCAGACTGCTGCAGAAATTCGATGGGGTGGTGCAAAGCATGAACCTGGGGAGAAGGATGATGGAAGGAGAATGCACCCTAGGTCATCTTTCAAGGCCTTCCTTGAAGTTGTCAAGACAAGGAGTTTGCCTTGGAAGGACTATGAAATGGATGCAATCCATTCTCTGCAGCTTATACTGAGGAACACATTCAAAGACATTGAAACCATGGATGTGGATACCAAAACAATTCATGCAAGGCTAAGCGACCTGAAAATTGAAGGGATGCAAGAACTTGAAGCAGTTACTAGTGAGATGGTCCGTTTAATTGAAACAGCTACAGTGCCAATTTTGGCAGTTGATGTTGATGGTCTAGTTAACGGGTGGAATACAAAAATTTCTGAATTGACTGGTCTTCTTGTTGATAAAGCAATCGGGAAGCATTTGCTAACACTTGTGGAAGATTCTTCGGTTGACATAGTCAAAAGAATGTTATTCTTGGCATTGCAGGGTATGTCATTTTATGTTCTGGTCATCTCATACTTGTTTGGTTAATAACAAAATGTTATTCTTTGCCTGAGTGGAAATGATGGTTGTTTGAATATCTTTGGTATGTCATTTTAAGTTCAGGTCATCTCTTACTTGTTTTGTTATTAACAAAATGTTATTCTTTGCCTGAGAGGAAGTGGTGCTTGTTTGAATCTCTCGGGTGGGTGTGTACTGTTCTGTAGAATATTCCAATTCATCTGCGCCACTTTCAATACTTTTCCTTTCTTTTTTGATTAGGCAAAGAAGAGCAAAACATACAATTTGAGATCAAGACACATGGTTCCAAGTCTGAATGTGGCCCCATCTGCTTAGTTGTTAATGCCTGTGCAAGCAGGGACCTTCATGAAAATGTTGTGGGGGTGTGCTTTGTGGGTCAAGATATCACTGGCCAGAAGATGGTCATGGACAAGTTCACCCGGATTGAAGGGGATTACAAAGCAATTGTACAAAACCGAAACCCTTTGATTCCCCCAATATTTGGGACGGATGAGTTTGGCTGGTGTTCTGAGTGGAATCCTGCCATGACAAATTTGACTGGTTGGAAACGAGAAGAAGTTCTAGATAAAATGTTACTGGGAGAGGTTTTTGGGCTAAACATGGCATGCTGTCGTCTCAAGAATCAGGAGGCTTTTGTAAATCTTGGTGTTGTTCTTAATACTGCCATGACTGGCCAGGAATCCGAGAAGGTTTCTTTTGGTTTCTTTGCTCGGACTGGAAAGTATGTGGAATGCCTGCTGTGTGTGAGTAAGAAATTGGACAGAGAGGGTGCAGTCACTGGGGTATTCTGCTTTCTACAGCTTGCAAGCCAAGAGCTGCAACAAGCACTTCATGTCCAGCGATTATCAGAGCAAACTGCTTTGAAAAGATTGAAAGCATTGGCTTATTTAAAAAAGCAGATCTGGAATCCTCTCTCTGGAATTATATTTTCTGGAAAAATGATGGAGGGAACCGAGTTGGGAGCAGAACAAAAGGAGCTTTTGCATACCAGTGCCCAGTGCCAGTGCCAACTCAGCAAGATTCTTGATGACTCAGATCTCGATAGCATCATCGAAGGGTATGATAAAGTCCAATCTATCAGATTGATATCCCTGTTCTTTTTTTATTAAGCTATGCATTTCCTGGGGGGGGAAATCATTGTACTGTTAGGAGAAATGCATTTCACCTTGCATCCAAGATTCTTAGGAATAGTACATCTTTGAATTTAAATTTGTTACATTTTCAGGAACTTTTGCTACTTATAGAAGTTGAGTGAACCTCTTTGTTCATTTTTGATTGGATTGCAAGCTTTCTCAAATGATTTTGGTGTGTTATGGCACTCATAGTTTTAAGTTTTATATGGCAAATAGTTTTGGTCTTCAATTGCATGCTTGCTCACTGCAATCTATGAACGAGTGTTACACTATAACTGAATTGGATTCCTTGTGGATTTGGTAGGGGTCATGTTCAATAGTTTGGACTTGGAATATTTCAATTTTTCCTTTGTAAAATATACTTCCCCATCCTTTCTGTCTTGCTTTTGGTGGTGAATGTGCTTGCTTGATGTGAAATCTCAACAGAATTTTTTCAAAACAACATTACTTTTAATATCCTAGTTCTCAGAAGTAACGAAGTTCTTTTATACATCTGAATCCACAGGTCTTTCATATTCACTTCTCAGAGTTGTTGTATTTCCTCTCAAGCTAGTTTTTTGCAACTCCATCTATTAATAATTAGTCCACACATGGCCAATAAATCAATTTCCTTAATGGAACTCTTGGTTAGGCTCTACCATCTGAGGACAAACTGATGTGTGAGTGTGGTAGTTTTGTGGTTGAAAATCAAGAGAGCTGCTGCTCAATCTGCCTATAATGCGTGCACAAGCTCAACATGATTTATTGAAACCTAATACTTTTATTTCTCAATCTCTCATTAACAGTTGTTTTCCCTTTCTGAATTGTCGCCAGTTACTTGGATCTGGAAATGGTGGAGTTTACCCTGCGTGAGGTACTAGTGGCTGCTACCAGTCAAGTCATGATGAAGAGCAATGAAAAGGGCATTCGAATAATCAACGATGCAGCTGAAGAGACAATGGCTGAGACCTTATATGGTGATAGCATCAGGCTTCAACAGGTGTTAGCTGATTTCTTGCTGATATCAGTTAATTTTACACCATCTGGAGGCCTGCTTTCTGTTTCAGCTAGCTTAACCAAAGACCAGTTGGGGCAATCTGTTTATCTTGTGCATCTGGAACTCAGGTACCACTTGAGGCATAAATGAGATTTCAATATCTAGATATGGTTACGTTAAGGTGTAATTCAAGCATCTATGCATGTCAAATATCAGATGACTTTGGTATCTCATGTTTCGGATAAATAAGTGGCTCCAAGCCACCAAAGGAACGGAAAAGAAACATTATCTATTGAATCTATCAGCTACTCTATGCATTTCTGTAAAAGCAGTTGGAATGCATAGAGAGTGAACAAAAGGATAAGACATTAAAATATTGCTCTGATTGAGCCAGTCATACCCTAATAAAATGAAGAGGATCATTATATGTTTATGGGCTGGGGGTTCAGTTAATAACTCGGGTTATTATGCTACTTTTTGGACAGGATAAGGCATCCTGGTGCAGGGATTCCTGAAGCACTGCTAGATCAAATGTTTGGGGAGGATACAGATGCGTCTGTGGAGGGGATCAGCTTGGTTATAAGCAGAAAGTTGGTGAAGCTGATGAACGGAGATGTTCGGTACATGAGGGAAGCAGGGAAGTCGAGTTTTATCATATCAGTAGAACTTGCTGGTGGCCATAAATCGCAAAAAAGGGCATGATAAACAATAAGGCAGCCCATCCCAGGAAAGAAGATAGGGGGATGTGTTTGTGTATAGTGAAAGAGGGAGGGGGGTTTGGAATTGTGGAACTTGACACCTTGTTTGTAACCAAATCCTATGCTATGCTATAATAATTGATTTCCAACTATTTACGCATTTGCTAATTGAATTCTTTTATTTCATTTGGAAAAGGTTTTAAAATTCTAATTGAATTCATTTTAGTGAGAGTAATTGTTAAGAGGTGATTTTAAAGTAAATCACACCCTTTTTAGTGTGATCTGTAAATCAGTAAAAATCTGTAATCTTAATTAGCTGTAGGATTTATTCATGTTGCTTAAACACTAGAATTAGGCAAACGATGCTGCAATGATTCCGTTTTTACTCAAGATTTCCAAAAAACATTTGAGATTCAGAACATTGAGGGCGATCTTCAAATTCCTGTCAGCAGCAGCTCGGTGAACTCTCAGAGCAAATATTGTATGGCGAAAGTGTGTGGTGTCTTTTGCAATCCCCTGCGATGGATGAGCAAAAAAACATTATTGGTACCAGCTGTTATTGTAAGACTATGACTGTGTGTGTGTGTGTGTGTGTGTAAAAGAAAAGAAAAGGTAAATTTATGAAGGAAAGAGAGGTTGGGCCGGGTTGGGTGAATTGAAGTGGGCTAGAGCCTAGAAGAGCCCAGACTACATGCAGTGAAGAAGGGCAGGGCCCAAAGGTCAATTAACAAATAACAACAACATAAAAAAAAGAATAAATAATGATAAAGAGATTCTTGTATTGTAATTTGTACGCAGAGGAGACAAGAGAACTAATGTAGTTAGCGTTGCGTCGTGCCTGACTCACTCTCTGCATCAACTCTCCTCATTTCCTCCATTTTATCTTAACTGGCGACGGAGATGGAGATAAAAGACTTTTGTTTTGCCTCTGACAGTACTCCTCCATTGTCTGTCATCGCAGCCGCCAAGGTTGCGTCCCTCACTCTTCCTCCTCCCACTGCTGCTGCTGCTGATTCTGCTTCTCTTCCTGCTTTCTTCTTCTCTGATGGGTATCCATTCCTTCTTCTATTCTTTCTTTACTCTCCATCAAGTCACTTTATTTTATCTTATATAAACCCTTTGCTTCCCTTTTACCTTTTCCTCTCTCTCATTGCCTTCTGGACCATTTTATTTTTATGACTATTTTTTCCCCATCAATTGTGACGGTTTCTCTTTTTTCTTAATAATAATAATATTAACAAGGTTCTTATGCCCGTGCTTTGTTTCGGGCTTTGCATTGTTATTGTTCCTTGTCCTTTACTGGCCTCCAAATTCCTAATCTCATCACCTATCTATGTATCCATTCATCATCACTTGATTAATTCTCTTCGACATCAAATTAATGACATTTTCATGTTTGTTTATATGTACGTTTGTTAGGCTGAAATTGCAGGGAACCTATGTGCTTCTTCGCTACATTGGCCGTGTTGCCATTCTTTATGGCCAGGACCCATTTCAATCTAGCCAGGTCTTTCATTCTCTTTCCCACTCTCCTTTTTCTGTATAGTTTTGCATTTTTCCTTCTTAAACATGTTACGCATTCCTTTTTACAAAGTTTCTTTCTCATTTCCTTTCCATTTCTCAGATTGATCAGTGGCTCGATTATGCTCCTGTCCTATCTGTAGGCTCTGAATTCGAGAATGCCTGCAACTTTATTGACAATTATCTGCAAAGTCGCACCTTTCTTGTGGAGCACTCTTTGTCGATTGCAGACATTGCCATATGGTCTGGTCTTGCAGGTGCAGCTTCCAACTCCTATCTATTTAGTTTACTGCATTTACTCACTAGTGAGTGTCAAGTTTCAATGAAAAAGAAAATCCATTATTTGCTGGCTTCTCTTTTTGTGGTTTCTACTCAAGCGTGTCTTTGTTGAGCTGAATTCCTGACATGCGTTGATTGATTTTACTGCATTTATGTTGAGAGTCCCAGAATATCAAAATAAGGGTTCGGGAACTGCTTTTCTTGATTGCGCGACTTACCATCAACTACAGCATTTCATTTAGCAAAATAAACTGGTGGTGCTCCAAGGGGTGACGGGTCGACAACCATAGTATCATGTGCATTGCTAGATTGTTCCTATCTCATTCATTTTGTATTTCAAGAATTCAGTTTTTCATCACGCACATCATTCTAGTCATGTGTATGACACTTTATGCTTTTCAGGAAATGGGCTGAGATGGGAAAGTTGGAGGAAGTCCAAGAAGTTCCCAAACTTAGTACGCTGGTTCAATTCAATATTTGATGAATATAGCGATGCTTTGAATGAAGTCATATCAACATATGTTGGGAAAAAGGGCTCGGGAAAGCCTGCAGCAGCTAAACCAAAGGGGCAACAGGTTGTCAGTGGAGATAACCCAGAAAAGGGAAAAGCAAGCAGCAGGCCTTCATCTGAAGTAGATCTTCCTGATGCTGAAATTGGAAAGGTGTGCCTGCGATTTGCTCCTGAACCTAGTGGCTATCTTCACATCGGACACTCAAAAGCAGCTCTACTCAACCAGTATTTTGCTCAACGGTACCAAGGCCAAATGATAATTCGCTTTGATGATACAAATCCATCGAAGGAAAGCAAAGAATTTGTAGACAATCTTCTAAAAGATATTGAGACATTGGGTATCAAATATGAAAATGTTACACATACGTCTGATTACTTCCCCCAGTTGATGGAAATGGCTGAAAGTTTGATCCGCCAGGGTAAAGCTTATGTTGATGATACTCCACGTGAGCAAATGCAGAAAGAAAGAATGGATGGCATTGAATCAAAATGTAGGAGCAACAGTGTAGAGGAGAATCTGAAACTGTGGAAGGAAATGATCAAAGGATCAGAGAGAGGATTACAGTGCTGTGTACGTGGCAAGTTAGACATGCAAGATCCAAACAAGTCTCTTCGAGATCCAGTGTACTATCGTTGCAATCCTGTTCCTCACCATCGGATTGGGTCCAAATACAAGATATATCCAACATATGATTTTGCTTGTCCATTTGTTGATTATGCAGAAGGTATAACTCATGCACTTCGATCGAGTGAGTACCATGATCGAAATGCTCAATATGACAGGATTCAAGCAGATATGGGAATGCGAAAGGTTCACATTTATGAATTTAGCCGGTTGAATATGGTCTTCACAATTCTCAGCAAGCGTCATCTCCGTTGGTTTGTTGAAAACGGAAAGGTTGATGGATGGGATGATGCTCGATTTCCAACTGTCCAAGGAATTGTTCGCAGAGGTTTGAAAATTGAGGCACTGGTGCAATTCATTCTTGAGCAGGCAAGCTAACATGTGTCTATGTCTTTACATCTTTCTATTCTGATGTTTTTTTTATAGTCAAAATGAGATACTGTATACAGATCTGATGAGAAATCTAGATTCTAGTTGAAGAATATACAGCAAAAAAAATGGCTTGTGAACCTCGAAGAACTTTCTGTTGTGCCCGTAATAGCAGATTTCTTCCCTTTCCTTTTTATTTTTTCTAACTATACCAAAGAACTTTATCTCATTCTTGGGACAATTGTTTGAATTGGAATTCGTTTGGTTATAAGATGGCTTAGGATGGAAAGTTCAGATTCGTCATATCTGTGCATGCCAAAATTCCTTTTTTACTTCTACATGTGCAAATATATGGCCATTGATTTATATTTGTGGGTTATTTTGTGCAGTAAGCTTTTTATCCTCTTAAAGTTTTAATTCTAATTCTATTTGGTTTCAGGGGGCATCAAAAAATCTTAATCTCATGGAATGGGACAAGCTTTGGACAATTAATAAGAAGATTATTGATCCTGTGTGTCCCAGGCATACTGCTGTCATTGAAGAACAAAGGGTGTCATTTACCTTGACCAATGGTCCTCAGCAACCATTTGTTCGGATCATACAAAGGCACAAGAAACATGAGGGTGCTGGAGAGAAGGCCACAACATACACAAATAGGATATGGATAGACCATGCAGATGCAGAGTCGATCTCTGTAAATGAGGAAATAACCTTAATGGATTGGGGAAATGCCATAGTAAAGGAAATTGAGAAGGACCAGGATGGAAAGGTCACGCACTTGAGCGGTGTTTTGCATCTCGAAGGATCTGTCAAGACCACAAAATTGAAGCTCACCTGGCTACCGGATACAAGTGAATTAGTTAACCTCACTCTGGTGGACTTTGACTATCTAATCACAAAGAAAAAGGTAATTCGTCATCTATGGACTTTGGAGCTTTTTGTTGTGTTTCTTTTCAAAAGAGTACAGTTGTGTGACAGTTTAAAACTTGTCTACTCTGAGAACTTTAGTTGTTAGGGGTGGTTTATTGCTCTTTGCTTTCAATCAAGTTTTGAGAAAGAGTGTTCTTTTTTTATTCTCCTAATTCTTTTGTTGCTCTTTTTGGCCACTGAAAGTAAGGCAACTTTACTCCCGACGGCTAATTATTTTTACCTGTAGATATTGATCGTTTTGTAAGCCTTGAGTTATTTATTCTCATGTCACCATACTTTTAATTGAATGACTTTCTCAATACATGTGTACTTGGGATCGGAACCTTTTTCCAACCAGCTTCGTGAATGTTGACTCATCTACTTTTCATGTTCTTTTTCAAATTTATCTTAAGGTTGTTCTTTAAAACTTTCTCAGTATTGTTGTTTATTCGAATTGTTTTTGTCCAGTTGTCTGAATTTAGTATTTCAGTTGTTGATTTATCCCAATGCCTATGATGCATTTAAAATTACAAGTTTTCAAAGTGGCTTTATTGTGTTTTTTTTCCTTTTGTGTGTTGGATGTGAAGAGTGTAGAATGAATACACAAGAAACTTTGGAGTGGGTAACACCATTTGATGCATCTATTTAATTGAACATTTTTTTCATGGTTGTATATGTGGCACAAAAAAAGAATATAATGGAGATGGACCCATGTAATTGACTCAACCACATTGGAGTCGGGTTTTATTGATCTAAATTGAGTGTGTTTATGGGGGGGTTTTGGTGGCGATGAGGGTGGGTAAGAATAGTCATGTGGCATAATGTTTTGCTCAATACATTATATTTGTCTTAATACCTTGAAAGCAGAATTGTAACCGTACTGATTAGCTGGTACATAAAATTTAATTTTTTGGTCGGAGCTTGTGACCATTAATGTGGTTGCAGTTGGAGGAAGGAGAGAGTTTCCTTGATGTGCTTAACCCGTGTACCAAGAAGGAGACTGCAGCACTCGGGGATTCAAACATGCGAAATTTGAAGCGTGGAGAGATATTGCAGCTGGAGAGGAAGGGCTACTTCAGATGTGATGCTCCTTTTGTCAGACCTTCAAAGCCTGTAGTTCTGTTTGCAATTCCAGATGGCCGACAAGCTACCTCATTGAGGTAGACTTTCACATTTGACTAGCATATTTTCTGGCTTTGAGGAGTTGAACCTCTGTTTCTTTCAATCATGTGATGAAATTTTGGGAGTTTCTGACTCTCTTCCCTTTACATGCATTTCTACTGAAGTTTTTGATGTGACACTTCACTAATTTGCCTTGCTAATTGAATCTTGCCTTTTCACCTAGTTGATGTGGTTTCAGTAATTTTGAAAGTTTGAATCCAGTACCAGTTTAGATCCTGATGGAAGTTGAATGTGGTGGTTGTGACTATGCATTTCCCCTCTGATTGGATTTAGCTTCCTTTTAATGATTATATCACATCACATGTGCTACTCCTTTTCCTTTTTGGTTTTGTTTTAGAAGATGAGCACAGCTACATGCACTCGTGTTGTCATTTTCAGGCAAGAAGAACAAGAACTATATGATTAAGCCGTTAACATTGTTTTAAATAACTTTGAATCCACGACCATTAACATCGAAGAAGGGGGGATGGTCTGGATTGTATTTTTCTTCCATTTAATTCATGCCCGCCTGCCTTTTCAGAAACTCAATATTGCTTCAACTCTTAAAGCAAAAACATAATTAGGTGGCCTTCATGATTTATTAATAATAAATGGACAATGCTGCTGCTCCCACCCCCTCAACAGTTTTTAATGTATAGTTAAGCATTATCATGATTTGCAATATGATTATTATTCAGATTGTGGCGGGGGGGGTGGGGTAAATGTAAAGCGAAGCAGTAAGGCATAGGCATTTAATTAAAAATATTATGAAGCCTTTATCCACCCGGATTGCTTTATTTTGCTTTGACTTTCTCGAGCGAGGGTTAATTTTCCCTTCCCTGTTTATGGCATGACCCCAATGCACATCCACGTGATGTATGGGCTGGTGGAATGGCAAAATATTTTTTAAATTATTTCAATCAGGAATTGTTGTAGAGGCAGAAAGGAGCACAGCTCTTCGAGTTGATGGGCCTTTCCTCGAAATGTAATTAAGAATTGGTTTGGACAAACAAAAAAAATCTTGTCTTGTGAGTTGGTGATGGTGGGTTAGCGAAGGCATTGACTTGTAGATAGGAAGAAGCCTTCTTACGTTAAACTACTTGTAATCCTATTTCTCCTCCTGTAAACATAATATGCTGCTGCTTCTCTAATTAAATTCCTTATCCTGAGGAATACATACATATATATATATATATATATATATGTCAAGCGTGGTTTATGTAATTGGCTAAAACAATTTGATGCTTTAATTAATATTGTAGTACTGTTTAGCGGATTAATCTCCCAGATGAAGATTAGGAGAGGAGAGGTAGAGAGCAAACATGTTAATTGATTCCCATTAAAGAAGAGTTACAAGAATAACAATCACAAAGAGGACCCAGCTGCTAGGCAAAGTTATAGGATTTATAATCCGTGTGATCGAGGCCTAGCTAGCTAGCTCATGTGTTTTTAAACAATCAATCAATAAATCACTTCTTAGGTGCGAACCTAGACTTGATCTTTTGGACCTCCTTGGTACCAACCTGGAAAGCCTTGGTCAAGACATTGTCAGGCACCGGTGGTTGGGCGGCAAACAATGTGGCACCAATTGACTGAGTTCCTGCCAACTGGCTACCGAATGCAGCAATGACTGCAGCTGGGACCTGACCATTGTTCTTCTGGAAATGAACCAAGCCTTTCGGGAAAGTAAATATCTCGCCCGCCTTGATGGTCTTTGGTATCAAAACGTTTGCAGTGGTGATGAACCCAACATCAAGTTGGCCTTCAAGGACAAAGACCATCTCAGTGGCACGTGGATGTGTGTGGGGTGGGTTCAAGCCACCTGGGGCATAGTCAATGCGGGCCATGGAGACCCCCAAGGTGTTGAGTCCTGGGATCTTCTGAACATTGGCGGCAGTGACCAAGGAGCCGAATGTGTTGTTGGTGAGACCTGGTTTAGCCAACCCGGCGAAGAAGAAATCATCGGCTGTTATGTTTTCCTTGCAGGTGAAACCATTCACCTTCACTCCTGTTTAATTATATATCCATGCATGAGTCATGTTAACAGCGCAAGACAAAAGAATTGAAGGTGAAGGAAATAACAGGATCAAGAAGAAGAAAAAAGAAGGGCAGGAGAGATGCAAGAAAGATGAAGAAATCGAGTTGAGAAGGAAAAGGGGAAGAAGCTAGCGAAGTCAAAAGTCAACTCTCCCACCCAATACGCGTCATGCATAATTAACTAATTAAGAAAAGGAAATTAAAATATAATTATGCAAGGAAGAAGAAGAAGAAGAAGTTAATGAAGGAAAAGTACCAGAAGCAAAATCAGCAACGCAAACATCTTGAAGCAGGTCAGGATCAGCAGAACCGGTGGCCAAGATTGCCACACAAAAAGTCAAGAAAAGTAGGGCCACCTTGGCTGCCATGGCCAGTAGCTGAAGAAACCAGCTAGAATAATAGGTGGCTTTCAAGGTTGTGGATAAAAGAGGAGGAGGAAACGGGAGGCTTAAAAGGAGGAGGAGAAAAGGATGGAGGTAACAGCTAAAAATAAGACGAAAGGAGGGGGCGATGTCTGGCGGCTAGGAGAGAAAAGTGGAGCAGATGCATTTATAGTGAGAGCTTGTGCGTGAGGGCACCAAGATGCCTTAAATCTATTGACCACAATTTACGTGCATAAAAATAAAAATAAAAATAAAAATCTTTGAAAAGTCCAAAAAACTAGCTAAAAGAAAGAGGGGAATGGTGTGAACGTTAAAGCACGGAACATGCCTTCTTACACCAAAAGGAAAGTCATCATCTCAATCGCCGTGGTGCCTTCTTCTTCGGTTGCAGGGTCTCATTCTTCTTTGAGAAGGCGTAGACTCCGTCTTGGTCACCCACACGCCATTATTTATTATCGCTTTTCACAACTCATATCTTATGCTATGTTATAACCCTAAACTGTTCAAGATGTTTGCTTTTTAAAAAAAAAAAATATCTTGAAGTTCGGTATTTAAGAGATTTTACATCAAATTAATTTGAGAGATTTCATTTTAAAAAAGAGAGAGAGAGAGAGGGAGGGAGGGAGACTTAATTTGTTTTAATTAAAATACAATATAGTTCGAAGATCGATATTCTCCATCATTAGACTAGAAAAACAACATATAATTAATGGTAGTGATATAGGGTCCCATTCATGGATGTCCACTTCCCAAGTTTCTTGATTAGCTGGGAGTAATTGCACTCGTGCTTCTTCTTCTTTTCTTTCTTTCTCTGTTTTTTCCCTGCTGATGATCGATCTATGCAAAGAATATTTCAAGGCTTTATAAATGGATTAGAAACTTTATATTTTTTTGTTAACGCAGGGTATCCTGAACCAGTTTTCACACACTAGAATAAGTTTGGCATTTACACAGGGTGCTGCTTTGCACCATGCGAACTGTGGCCCAAGAGTTTTTATTGGCTGGAGAATTCAAACATGAGAACCGGAGAAAGCAAGCCCCCAACCTCCTCCTAGCTAGATGATATCCACTAAACTAACCCAACCTGGTGAGGTTGAAACTGTATAAATTCAAGTCAAATAGCATCTCTGTAACCACTATGCTTGAGAAATTAATTGTTTTTGTTTTTTTAACGTCAACTTTCTATTGTTTTATGCTGTAAGGAATCTATGAAGTCATCAAAGTGATTTGATTAATTAGAAGCAGCATGAATACATGATGATGTAGCATGAAATCATCTCACTGTGATTTGTTAGGGGCTGGAGTTCTGATTGTTTTATATAGCTAGCTGTAGTCTAGTGAATCGCGCGCATGGTCCTGTTAATTTGGTGTCCCTTTTGTTTACCTTGCTGTACTAGCTAGCAGACCCCTTGGGTTACCTGTTCAGCCTTTATAGGCTTAAATCTCTAATTAAAACACCATTTAGAGTTTTTTTTTTCTATTTTTAACCCTAATTAATCCATGGAGACATATATTCCCTGCAGCAATAAATAATATTGATTAAAATGCATAAATTTAGGATCCTCTTATCAAGGGAGGGTAAACCAAATGAAACAGGTTGCAGCTCAGAGTGGTAAAGCACTATATATAGTTTCTTTTTATTAAATTACATTATCTTTTTTTCTGGTGAAACAGGTTTAGAAGTAGCTTAATTTGTAATATAACCTGCCTTGTATGCAACGGTTGCGTTGACTAGCGGATGCAAAACGCTACATGGGTTGCGTTTGGAGAAACGGTAGAATTAATGTTCGCGGATTTAAGGAAATTAATACGTACAATCTCTAGCTCTTGATCTCCTCGGCTGCCACAGTCGTAGCAAAAAACAAAACAGAACCTACCAGCTGCTCAAATTCTGTGATTATAGGGTTGTGCTCTTGTCTTGCAATATGTTCATATCTGTACTGCAATTAATTAAGAGCAACCTCTTCTTTCAGGGACGACGTAGGGTCAGGTCCTCGAGGCTCCTAACTAACATATTCGGATTCTAGCTAGCTAGCTTAATATAGATGATGATCAACTAGGTTAGATTAAAGACCCAATGTACTTAAATCTAAATGGAATGCTTCCAGGCATGCATAGATATCATTTGGATCAAATCAATTAAAGCCGGCCGGCGTATGTGGGGAGAATACATGCCGTGCAATATTTAACTGGATTGATGTATTGACCCAATGAGAATTAAAAATCTCAGTTTCCTAGCCAGCCAGCTCGTTCTGGCTAATATTCTTGCTGAAAATTCCTCATGTTCCACCCACCTACGCCACCCTATATTATCTAATATCAATCATTAATATCGGTCATGAATTGAAAATCTCATCTCTAAACTGGAGGACTACGTACTGAATCCATTAATTGCAACAACCCTAAAATATTTAAGCAGATTTAATGTTTGACAATATTTGTACTAGCAATTCTATTTTATTGTACATATAGCACTCTAGTTATGATCTTTTAGCCCGTATGATTAATGTTTTCCCACTAGCTCCTTATTCAACGGATTGGCTGCTAAAATTACGATCAAGTTTTCTAAATTGCAAGCAAAGCATCAACTGAATCAATGAGAATGATATATCATCACACACACCAGTTATGTCTTTGATCATTCCTATTCTTAATTTCATCAGTTTGCCCCCTTTATTCAATTGCCTTGCTTGCCCCTTTTGATCCTGATGTATTTCTCTAGTTTACTTGATTATTAGTATTTAAGATTATGTCTATAAAATCAAAGCCCTTTTATTCTCGTTAATTATCTCTCTCAGTTGATGTCTGTGTCCCTAATTATCTTCATCCATTTCCTTGTCTAGCATGGCGAATCGCCCGCACACACCTTTACGATGACGATGATTTTACATTTCAACAATATTAGAAGCAGTCTTGCTACTGCTCTGTGTTGCTATATATATTATATATCACCTGCAATAGCAAGTTAAGTATTATAATAATAACAAGGGATCTGAAATAAACTGGTGGGATCGAAATATGGTAAAGATTGGTCCTAATTAATGTATAGCCTGATCATATATTTACAATCCTACATCATGCAAATCATATTATACAAAGTTTGGAGATGAATGCTTATGTTAGAGGAACAAGCTAGCTATGATGAATATTAAATTCCAAGCAAAGCAAAACAAAAATAAATAAAGGAAGTTGCAGCACTGCTCGTGCAAGAACACTTGCCTTGGCAAGTGCCCCTGGTAGATAGACCATGCAAGAAGACTCCAAGACAAACTTGTTTTGCTGTTTAACTGGCATTCGCTCAATATTTCAACATTGTTCTAACTTCTACTAATTAACAACAGTACTACTGCCGAGCTATAAATTGGAAGTAATGGAAAGTTCAGCTATATATATATATGTATGTATGTATGTTAAGAAGAATTGAAATTCTCTTGGCAGTGTTGATGATCATGCTTAATTCCCAATTTAGGAATGGAAACATCAACTGATTTATGCATTGAGGATGCCATCACACCAGCTATATGTGTTTTCATCATCTATGGACAATACATATCATTTTTGCAGTGCAGTCTGTACCTGCAGCCACTCACTACTCATTCATTATTACGAGAGCATATATATATAAATTTACGAATTCTTGACTGTTCACTTGATTAAGAATCTGTTTTTGGTATACTTTTTAAATTATGATTTTTCACTTTAATTCATAATTTAAAAGTTGACAAAAATGAGTTAAAATAATTTTAAATTAAAAACATGTTTGATAAGAATGACTTAAATTTTGATTAAGGTTATGTTTTCTACGATTTTTAAATTTTGATTTAATATAGTGTTTAATTTTTTACTTAAATTTTAAAGTTAGAAATATTTTTGGTTAGAAATAACTTTTGATTTAAATAAAAAAAAATTATTACAGAAAAGAATCAAGATTTTGATTTAATTAAGTAGAAACATATTTCCTTATGAACTCTAACTCATATTATATCTATTCTCTAAAATTAATGTTGCTTTGAATATATCATTGTTTACGTACTCAGCATGCATCTAATTATTTTTTATTTTTTTTGTATAATTGGTTATTCATGAACTGCCATTTTTGAATTATGACTCAAAGATTTTCATAAGTTATACGAAAAGGGTTTTAAATTAAGATTTTGATTTAGATTACAATTTATTTCTATAATAAAATATATTTATGATTTTTCTGAGTCAGCAAATAAATTTGTATATAAAGGTTATATATATGAAACATAACTTAAAAACTAATCAACCAAAAATCTCTGTTTATTTATTTATTTCTCTCAGTTAATAATGAATCAACTTTCCCTTATGTTCATCATCAGTTTACATATATACTACGTAAAAGATTGATCATTGTTTTTTGGGATGCAGCTGGTATAAAAGATTTATCATGTTAACTTGAAATCCTTGTCTACTAGTAAGTACTGATCAGGAAGACCTAGCTACCTAGCTACCTACCTACCTACCTACCTACCTATTACCCCCTGATGCTCTCTCTCTCTTTAACTCCTCTCAGTTAGAACATTTGGATCTGGGGGATTAATTGCTCCACCAGTGATGCCCTTTTTCTTTTCTTTTTGAGAGTATATATTTGATCATATGATAATGATTATTAACAAATCAGTCGCTCAACTTCGACCACCCGATCCATCCCTTCTTTTTTATTCAAGAAATGAACTCATAATATGTTGAATGCTAGCTGAGCATGTGTGCGTAGATATGATGGAGGATGATAGCGTTTGTTTAACCACCAGTATCACTGCAAGGTTTGCCTCCTCCCGTTGTATTCCATACGACTTTAAGCTTGTACATATGCACGTTGTTGCCAGATACATAAATGGAAGGGGCAAAAAAGTATAAGATGATGAAAGAAAAATAAAAAAACAAAATCATGATGAAATGGTTTGCTGTTAAATGGGTTTGGGCCAAAGAAATGGACGGAAAAGGCCGTAGCTGCTGAGCATAGATGTGCTAATATCGAACCCAATTGTAGCCGAAGAAAATGAAAAAATAGCAAGGGAAGAGGAGCAGCAGCAGCAGCATTTGAGTTCAATCTTCATTTCCCATCTTGTCTCTCCAATCCAATCGATGCCTTTTGAGTTCAATTAGTGACACTAATAATAGAAAGTGTGAGTAGAATGGCAATATCATCAACAATGAAGAAGAAGAAGGAGAAGGAGGAATACTGGAAGCGCAAAGAGCTCGTCTTTCTGGTTCTCTATGCCATTGCTTTCTACGCTTTCATCATCCATCGATCTCTTCAACTCTCTCTCGGTACCTCTTTTCCTTTTCTTTATCATCTCCATCTCTCAAAGTCTCCTTCTTTCTCTTTTGTTGTTCTGTTCTACTGATTTTTTCTTTTTTCTTAAAAAAACAAAAACAGATCATGAATCAGAGCTTTATGCTTTACGCCCTGGATGGCTTCTCCCTCCTCGTCTCAATGTAATACTTTCCCTTTCTTTTCTGGGTTTCATTCCATTTCCTTTTTTTATGTCTTTCGATTGCTAAAGTTTCAGTCTTTAATCCCAGGATGTTAGTGATGCCCAATGGAGAAATTTCCGTGCCAATTTGCCTATTCTTTCTCTTGTCTTTGCTCTTTTCGCCCTGCTTGCTAATTCTTTAAGGGCCCTTTTTTCCTTGAAAGCTAAAGGAATGTCCTTTGTGTGGCTTCTCATTTCTTTGGCCTACCTCTCTTATCTTCACGGAGCTTGGTAATCTTCTACCACACTGCTGCTGCTGCTGCCACCTCAATTGCTTAATTGATTTGCTGATGTTTTGTTTTCCTTCTGTTTCACCAACCTTCTCCTTCTTTGCTCTTCTAGCGTTCTGTTTATCCTCTCAATTGCTTCCCTGAATTTTCTCCTCGTGAAGGTGCGTTTCCTTCCTATGACTTTTGGGTTTCTTGTTATTCATACCATGATTTACTTTGGCATTGCTCGCAAAAAAATGATGCAAATGATTATAATGTAAAAGAAAAGCTTTGTTGCTCGCGTGGTCATTATAGTGGCGATGAGTTGCTTATCGTTTTATTGTCAACAAAATGGTCGAAAACAATACCTTTGCAATAATTATACTAGCTGAAATGATTATTATTCCTTATATGATCATTGTTTTTCCAGTAAGATATCTAATTTGTGCTATATTTTACTAGATTTGTCTTTCCGCAGATGTTTGCACAGACAAAGTATTTCTCTCCTATGCTTTGGCTTTTCAACGTATTTTTTCTTCTGTGTAATCGTGTTTATGAAGGATATTCGTTCTCCATTTTTGGGTGAGTTATGTAAGGTTATATCTTAGTCATGGCTTTACACTTAGACATCATGCTACTTCCACTTATTGAATTTGACTTATATTATCATAATGTAGGCAACAATGGGCATATTTGGACAACTATCGTGGAACTTTTAGATGGCACATTTGTTTTAATTTTGGTATTTTTTTCTCACTCGTTCATCTATTGGGATTTTACTGCTGAATACGTTCTTAGAGGCTCAGTATGCAAGTGGGAAAAACAATTATTTGGTGTAGCTGGCTGCACTTAAAGAAAATTCTGTTTTTGACAGTTATTTTGCGAATGATCAGCTTTGGATATGATTACCATTGGGCACATCAGGATCCTCTTTTTGATCAGCAGGTAAACTAGTACCACATATGTTAGGCTGCCTCTTTTTTTTTTTTTTTTGCTCTGTCTCAAATTACATCTAATCAAACTAATGAATATGTTTTGCCTAGTTTTTCTCAAGTTCATACAAATACATAACTGCATTTGAAATTACTTTTTCAAGCATGAGAACGAAGAGAATCTTTTTTCCTTTTCTCTTCCTTTTTCTTTTGATATTTTACTTGCGGGTGATCTCAGAAGCACATTCAACGTTGCCATACTTGTAAGTCTGGAAAAACATGCTACCGGCTCTTGCAGGTTAGTCTTTTGTTTAGCATGAGCCTACCTATTCTAGTATCCGCTATCTACTGTTGCTATGCTTTGAGGGATTTCTTCTTCTTCCTCTTTTCATGAAGTTCATAATTTTGTTTGTGCTGTCTAGGAGGGAAGTGTCCAGAAGGAGAAGTTTTCCCTTAGCATATACCTCGCCTATTTGGTATATGCCCCGGTTTATATTGCTGGCCCAATTATAAGCTTCAATGCCTTCGTCTCACAGGTGTGATTTTCATTTATATAATTGTTTTCTGCTTCTATATTGTTGTTCAATTTATATTAATGGCTGAGGTAGTTTCTACTCTAGACTCATATTAGAGAATCAGATAAGATTCCTTCTGTTGCTTGGGTTAGAGAAATTTAAAATTTTCACTTTCTTCATATTAGTATTCTAGATGTCGAAAATTTTCGTTGCGTTGTGAACCTCTGTAAGAAATCATTCCCATCACATCCTGGATTTCCAGTTTCTTACTTTTGATACAATGTTTATGCAGTTAGATACGCCTCAGAATAATTATACAGTTAGGGATATGTCCTGGTATGGGTTACGTTGGTTATTCAGCTTTTCTCTAATGGAATTAATGACGCATCTATTTCGTTACAATGCTTTTGCAATCAGGTTAGAATTCAAGTATACACATCATGCAAGGATTTTTCAACATCCTGTCTAATTAAGAATTAATTGAATTTTTTTCTGTGCTGATCAGTCGTCTCTGGAAACTGCTATCTCCTATGGACATATTCATCATTGGATATGGGGTAAGATGACCTTTTTGTTGTTACAAAGTTTCCGTATTTGCATCTTTAAATTAGATCTTTGCCAAGGGGGCTTTTTTGTACATACAAACAAAATGTAAGACATGAAACTTTATAAAGTGGACTGGAATGCAATTGCAACCATGAACAAAAAGATATACTGAGGCTCTATGTTCTACAGTAATGTTAACAGTAAATAATGAAGCATGCAGACTGAGCTTCTAAAGATCGATCCATTCTCAACGTATTTAGAGACTCATTGCTTAAAATAAACCAATTTGAACTCAACTATGGGCTCTGATATTTCTTTGACTTGAGCTCATACCAACTTAGGGCTCATATTATTGAAATGCACAAAAAAACTGGACATGATTTGTATTAAATATTAACATTCAACTCTTTTTTTTTCTGCTTCCACAGGTCTTGAATTTCATGTGGCTAAAATTCTCCCTTATCTGGCGCTATTTTCGATTCTGGTCACTGGTATGTTTTTTGATGTTTAACTTTTTCATTCGGTTTTTTGGTCCTCATTTTATTTTTTTTCTTGAACTGCACCCTCAATCTAGCCCCAAATTTTTTAGTCCAGCTCTTTTATCAATTATATGTTTTATCTAATAATATTGAAGGACAAACATATATTTTAACCACTGTGTTATTTCAGATATGTGGCATTGAGGCCCCTGAAAATATGCCAAGGTGTATTAATAATTGCTGCAACTTGGAGAGCTTTTGGAAAAATTGGCATGCTTCGTACAATAAATGGCTTGTCAGGTGAAACTTGGTTCACTTTTAGCAAACCCTGATTTCACTAACATATGCATGCTAAAGGCTTTATAAATTACATTCAGATACATGTATATTCCTCTTGGAGGATCTCAGAGAAAGCTACTCAACATATGGGTTATATTCACATTTGTTGCCATCTGGCATGATCTAGAATGGTATTCGTAGCTTCTATCATGTTTTCCCTTTTAATCACTTTCCTTTATCTATTTTGTATACTCTTTATCTGACAGCTTATTGGTCATAGGAAACTTCTTTCATGGGCATGGTTAACATGTTTATTCTTTATCCCTGAAATGGTGGTGAAATCAGCAGCGAATACATTACAGGTGATCTTTCTATGTGCTGGTTATTGATACAATACAGTAAAACAATTTGAAACTTACTTGCAGCCTAAGTGCTGGGGCATTGTTTGCAAAAAAAGGCACTATACTCCAAGCAAGGATCTCATGCTCAAGATCCTTTTGGTAACAGTTTTAAACTGTGGTTATAATCACCTGTTCAAAACACAAGATACACATGGTTGATTTCATTAACTGATTGCTCGCCTTTGTTTGAGAGTGAATTGTAATTTCTGGCCAAGTTTACACACCTCTATGAAATCAAGCCTACTGGCAATAGCCTTGCAGCTGACTTGTGTTTCAGTAGCTGAACTTCTTGTTCTAAGAATGGTTTTTCATGTTCACAAATGGCTGATGTTCATATTGATTGATTGAGAAGTGAAGATATCTTCCTACCACTCCATACCGAAGGATCAGTAAAGCAAAATATCATCTACCAGTCTAGCATGGTTGATATCAGGGGAACTACCCAAACCTCTAGAACTATGGTGGCAAGATCAACTTCCAAAGGAAAGTCTTGCGATGCATGCCATAGATTAGACCTTTTATGGACAATGTGAAATGACTTGCTTAGTTGATTAAAGAATTGCAGTTAGATTGCTTTTGAACACTATTGGTATCTATTGATGGTGATTTGTACCAGTGTTACATTACATAAAATATTGACTTGTGATTAATTGGATTGAAGGTAGGAACATTAAGTACCACATAGACAATCAGATGAGGTGTTTGAGTTGTTATTTGAAGTTTAACTTTGTAAAATGCAATTTTTTTTAGGTGGAGGGTGCTTTTGGGGAGTTTCTTTTCCGAGAAATTAGTGCAGCCGGCGGTGCCATCACCATTACATGTCTCATGGTTTGTCCTTAACTGTACCCAAGTCTCTACAGATATGTACAAATTTTTTAACTCCAAATATTTCCTGGATTGTTCCCTTGCATTTTGAAACATTTCTTGGTTTTGCATACAATAACTTTTGATCTCTTCATATGATGCAGGTGGCAAACCTTGTTGGGTATGTAATTGGGCCATCAGGCTTTAACTGGCTGTTTTCACAATTTCTTTCAAGACAAGGTATTATAAGCTCCTCCTGCCTTCTATGCGAATTTAGAAATTTCACTTTTTTTTGGGTACATTAGAGTGCCAAACCCTGGGCATTCATGAGGTTCAAGGCTTGGTTGTCAGCATTTAACCTCTTAACTGCTAGTCTAAAAATTATTTTCCTGTCTATTTTCTTGACAAGCAACTGCATAATTGATGCAATGTTCAATCTTACAGGATTGCCAGTAATGGGCGGTATGTTTATAACGTTTTACGTTGGGACAAAGGTAAATGCCATGAAATCTCTCAAGTCTTCTATTTAACTTGGAAAGCTTTTAGTCTTGGAGATCTGGTGGGAGTTAATTCTTCATCTGAAACCTGATAATTTTGTAGCTTATGTTCCACATTGATGATGCCAAGCAAAGGAAGCACTAAATTAAGGGCGTACTAAGTTGTTTTACTCCTCTAAGCAAAGGAAGCACTGCATTAAGGGCCTGCGGAGGTCCTTTACTCGGTCATGCAGCTGAATGCCGATTGGCAGATCACATGTACACTTCGTTGAGGGTTGAGGAAGAGAAAGTCGTGGCTACAGGAGTAGGGTAAACCACCATATACGATATGATTGTAACCTTTTTGACTGATTGAGTCTCCAATTCTACTTGTAAGTGCTCGTATCTTGCTCCGGGATCAAATAGGGAACTTCAGTTTTCTAATTTGAAAAGAATACTTCTTTTGATCTATGGCGATCCTGAGAGTTGCTTAGTTGGCAGCACGCGTTCGTGATCTTGGCTCGGTTTATAGGAGCTAGATTGTTGAATATAAAGCAGTTTACGCAAGGCGGGGAAACGTGTTCTAACATACATGTACTTTCTTGTGAGACCATTTCAATTTTATAACACATGCCGAAATCAAAGGTTTTCAGATTAAATGGTCGTAAGACCCATGAATCTGCCCAAGAACTATCCAGACGAGGAGGGGGGAGGGGGGATAAAAATTCATAGATCCATAGTTACAAAACTGCCAATCATTCTAGGAAAAATTGGGAATTGCATGCGTCCTGCTAGAAACAAGATGTTCTCTGATGTGAAGACCAGTAACCTGATAACAAACAAGAAATGTAAAGCTGTCAGGAGACTTTCAAGGCACAGATGCGTGCCCGCGCATGCACAGCTTAAACTTATAGATCTTTCATATTCTGTCACCCAGACAAGACGACTTCTGTTCTACTTACTGCAGAGAGGCAAAATCTGGTTTTATGTGATGAGGGCAGTGTAAAAGCAATGGTTCATGCATGACTACTGAGAGGAGAAAATATTCATTTGGTGCTAGCTGCCTCAAAATCACCTAATCTTGATAAAAACATAGCTATATGCACTGCCCTCAACACATGTACCGAATGCAAGACAAAATCAACAGGAAGATTTTTCCACGTGTGTTTACCTGATTAGAACGTCAAATGCGGTCAAATCCATCTAATATGGATTTAATTATGCCAACCGATTACTTCTTTTTACCACTACCACCCTTTGATTTTTTAGCGCTAGTTTCTTTACTGGTCTTCTCGGCTTCCTGTCAGAAGCATGACAAATAACAAGCATTACTGAATGACTTGCTGCAATTAATGAATCAGGGGTAAGACTTGGAGAGACCTTTTAAAAAATATCAATAAAACATCAGTTTGAAACACTGTAGCACCAAGTCATATCTACACTAAGCAATGAAAATTGACAAGGTGATAGAGATACAAAGAAACCAAGGCAATTAATTCTCGGGGAAAAAAACAAAGAAAGAAAAAAACTGAGATTTTGTTACCAATCATTTAAAAAAAAAACATATATCACGTCTAGCCTGTGATTTCATACATCATCTTAGCATTTATATGTCTGGAATAATTGTGAACAAATAACAAAAACTCAACAGCAGCAATTCACTTCTCTCCTAAGAGGAATTGCAAGAAATGGTAACTGACACCACGATGAACTCAGTAGGAAAAAAAAATGTGAATGTAGATGGGCTCTAAAGGTTCACCAGGGTTTTCAGCTTCAAGCGCTGAAGCAGACACCTCTGGGTGATGTTGTGGAGTGCTTCGAAAACAGATTCAGTGTCAGCATGCTAAGACTGCCAATGGTCTTGGGCACGGAAGTACAACTACAGACTTGCAGAGAGAGCATTTTAAGCTTGATTGCTGGTTTAGGAGGACGAAGAACACACTTAGTACCCTGTCACCCAGTGCATCAAGAAATTATGGTACCAATCAGGTTTAAACTGGCAATGGAATAACAAGCATGGGAGAAGGGTCATTGTTTTATGGAAATCAGGTTTAAATTAGTGGTTGTTGCTACCAAAACATATGGCTGCTACACCTACAAAATACTTAACCGTCTACAAGGTGACAACCCAATCGTTGAAACAGGAAATTTCAACCTAGAGGATCCAGGCCCAAATTCCAAGATCATGGGTGGGTTTTTAGCGGTGGAGGCCCATCCATCATTGTGCAGCCTAAGGCTAAGCGGGTCTCTCCATAAACCAAAACCAACAATACAGAAACATTAGCTAAGATAAAGTAGCTTTCCTGGTATTGTCATTACTGGCGAGAAATGTATCCAAATTCTGATCGGGGATACAAAAGATAGCCAAGGTGGGACTGAGAGGGCTGGAAATGGAGAAGTTAGCATTAAACCCCACCCCCCCTACCCCCAAAAAAAAAGGGCAAGCCTATGTAATGATCTAAGACAAAGAGAATGGTCTCTTTATTTTATTTAGTTATTCATTTAAACCAACAATCTGTTATTAGCAACAATCATCATTTAATCAGACATGTACCTTTTATTTTCCAATGGATTTACATCTTTCATTAATAGAAATTTTTTGATGTAGTGAGTAATAGCTCTAGTTGCTCTCTCTTCAACAACAACTCTTGTTTAGGCAGTTCATACCTTCAATACATTGTGTTTTGATCTAAGATTTCAATTCTTTAACATATTGTTCCATTCCCCCCTCCCAAAAAAAAAGGAAAGAACAAAAGAAGAAAAAGTCACTTGGCATACACCACCATCTTTTAGACAATCAAAATTTCTCTTTTTAAATAAAAGGAAATTATATTAAGCACTAAAGCAAGTTATAAAAATCAATAACTAGTCAAAATTACAATATAGAGGAAACTAAAAAAATAATGAGCATAATTACATGTACAACAAGAAATTGGAGGATGGAGTTAAAACACAACAAGATGTAAGTTAATGCAAAAGAAGAGCAATCTCCCCCGGGCAAGCCTATGTAATGATCTAAGATGAAGAGAATGGTCTATCTATTATATTTAGTTATTCATTTAAACCAATGATTTGTTATTAGCAACAATTACCATTTAATCCGACATATACTTTTTTTATTTTTCCAATGGATTTACATCTTTCATAATAATAAAATTTTGATGTGGCGAGTAATAGCTCTAGTTGCTCTCTCTTCAACAACTCTTGTTTAGGCGGTTCATACCTTCTATACATACTGTTTTGATCTAAGATTTTAATTTTTTCATTTTTCAGCATTAACATATTGTTCCATGTTCAAAATATAAGAGACAGGTGTTTTTCCACAACTCTACCACCCAGTTAATTTTGTTCCACTTAATCCTTATTTCACGGTCTATATTACTTTGTTAGAAAAGGTAAAGGATATTGAGTGACAGAAGTAAAATTCTGAAAAGCTAATAAGAAATGATAGAAATCTCAACTTCAAATCCCAACATTGAACCATCAATCATTAATCTAGATCCTAAACCCTTTACTTTAAACCCTTTGCCCTCAACTTTCAATCATAAATTCTACACAATAAACCCTAGACTGTAAAACGACAAACCTCCCACTGTCAACCAAAGATCCTAAACCATCCACCCTAAACTGTCAACCACCCCTTTGTAACCAATACCTGGAACAGTAAGAGTAAACACTCAATTCTCAACCATAATTCTGAATCTTTAACCTTGACTCCTGACCATCAACCCTAGTTCTTGATCTGTCTCCAATACTAGGCTCTAAACCTCCAAACTTTACTCAATCCTAAATCTTCAAACTAAACTGCAAACCCTCAATACTTACACCTTGCCTAAATTTTTGCCCTCCCTTTTTTTAAATTATCCTCGCATATGATACCGGGATAAGAATTCAGAATAGTTTCATCTTCCACTAGTCCCATCAATGCTATTCAGGAACAGAAATCATGGAAGCATCCTAAAAATGCATAATATAACAAACCTTCCGCTTAACAGGTTGAGATGTGTTGGCAACTGGCTTAAAAAATGATTCCAGTCTGCAGAGAGAAAGATAGGGCAAATCAGAGGAGAAAAAAACAACAGGTCAAGTATAAATCAGTTTCCAGAGTTTCAAGTTTCAACAGGGTCGCAATTTTTATTTTTCTATAGAAAAAGGGGGTGTGGTGTAACTTTTTTCCCATTAACTTTTCAAAAAACAATTCAACATGCCATGTTGTTATCCATCCATGATTGCAAAATGGTAAGATTATCTAAGGACTGTGCTGAAAAACTTGCCAAATTTCAATGGTTGCAATATTTTACAGGTTGGGGAATATCTGAAATCCTAAGTATTGGTTTGTTGTATCCCTATAAAAATTCAAGGCTCCATCTCCATTTGTTTGCTTAGCAGTACTTACCGGCCCTGTGAGGACTTGTTCTTGGCAGCTTTGATTTTCTCTATTGCCTGTTACAATTTAAGAAATCAATACAAATTAATAATGCATGTTTCCATATTGCAAAACATAGCATTATGAAATGCCTGCATAAAGATGTTTGTACTAATGATAGAGGCACACCTTCGTCACCCTGTCACTGTTGAACCCATTTTCATTCACCAGAAAAGTAATCAAACCCTGAAACATGTCAGATGCAACCACTTCAAATATTGACACGAAGCCATTGAAAGACAGTAGAATAAACATAAAGTTTCAAAAAATAAACCAAATAATAATAATAATGATAATAATAAAATTCATTCACTTCTTCATCTGGGGAAGTCCACTTGACATCAAGTTGCTCTTCATCAGTAAGGACAGCTGGTTCTTTAAAAAGCTGTCGAGCCTCCTGATATGGCCAATCCTCTGGTATTTGGTACCTGGATATGAAGAGTGTGATTAATGAACAATCAGTAAAAGAACCAAAAAAAAACGGCAAGTTATCAGACAAATGTGGAATCATTCTTTATAAACTAGAAAAATTGTTGTCCTAGAAAATTATTAGCATGAAAAAAAGACCATGTGTAGTGGTGCACATCACAAGTGGAAAATAAGTTTGGTTTGACAAATTATAGACCACAGCATATAGTCAACATTATTCATTTGATAAGAACTCCATTTCAAATGCTTACATAGCCAAAATCAGCCAAGGAACAAGTCCAAAGAATAGTAGGCTGCCCAACGCGAGTACCAACCAAGCCAAAAATACATAAGGTGATTCAAGCACGTACACATGAAAAATAAGTTAAGGACTGCAAGAAACTTTCAGATTCAACTGAAAATTCAACAAAACAGGCATAAGACATATAGGAAATTGATTTGTTATATTCCCTGAATTTAAAAAAAAAATATTCACATGTTAAGTCTAATTGATCATTCACTACCATTTCAAATACATGGAATGCAAGCAACAATGAAAGATGACGATCTTAAAAACTTGGATAATCACCTTTCTTTGTTTATGTTCTCTAGTATGCTCTCTATAGAACCGTGTTGTCGGATGAGTTTCAAGGCAGTCTGTCCTCCAATTCCTGTGGCATAGATTTCCGAGAGCATTAGTTACTGAATGCACCATCACATTTTCAAGCTGAACCAATACAAGCTTAACTAGTCAAATTTTTTATTAGAAGAGTTAAGAATAAACAGTTGAACCAACAAACAAGAATCCTCAGCACCTCGAATGCTGTCACAATAATCACAACCAGAAAGGATGCACAGGTCAATGAATTGATCCATGCTAAGGTTTAGCCCCTCCAAGATCTGAAACAAACCCATTATCAGAACAGTGAATTGAGCATCAAGCAATTGCAACAGTGTTCATGTTTTCACGGGACCTTCGGAATTTCAAATTCCATAACTGGGATTTTCCTTGAGCTGGGATCCATCAAATGGCGAAGAAATCTAGGGGCTCCAAAAGTAAGGGAATCCATGTCTTCAGAAGCCACAGCGTAGACCTGAAACATATGGGACATTGCATGAATCATCTAAAACCATTCCATAAGGAGAAATGGGAAAACCTTAGAGAAAGGTATGATTCTACAATTTTTTCCTTACATAACTAAAGGTGTGAAGACTGCCATGGTAAAGCCCCCATGGAAATCAGGGCCCATTGAGACAAACTGAGGTGAGAAATTTCAGGCAAGCAAGCAAACAGTGTGTCTTTAAGACAAGATAATCCAAACAAGTGAATTGGAAATGAAATGGACACACTTCAAATGCCATTCACAATGTTATGGACATGCTAAAGAACCCAAAATAGTCAAATTATCATGGAGAAGCAAGATACTTGCCTTTCCTGATTTGCAAAGCGTAGCACACTGTGCTTCTGCTTCAGAAGGAGCCTATAGAACAAAAAATATTTCCCAAGTATCAGTCTTTTATGATGTCATTGATGATCGCAAGTTGCATAGACAAACAAAACTTTGCATTTACAAGAAGTGAAAAAAAAAGGCTTGCACGGAACAAATCCACTAGCAAAAAACTATACGGAACACAATATCACCTCAATTACAGGCACTCCCATGAGTTTTAAAAGTCTTTTGCAGTCATCATTGTGCTGCTTTGTCACCTGTAAAAACAGATGAAAAAAAGATGTCGCCATCAAAAGTTATTGTCAAACATGAGTAAAAATCTTTACAGCAAACCGATGTTACCATGATGGGATAATGTAAAGTAATAGCAAACAAAAGAGATCAAACAAAGCAAAAAACAGACCTTGACTGTCCGTTTACTGAATTTCTCAATATCTTCCTTAACACCAGACTGAAATGAAAAAACAAGATCTTACAGAATACTTAATCTGAAAAAAACATTGAGTGAGCTGAAAAGTAATGAAAAGTATAAGTGGAATATTCAAGAAAGATATGAACATTTAGGTACCTCGACAGCTGCAGCCAAATCCTCAGTAGCATCAGCACGCTTTGAGTATCTGCATTGCATGTGTGATGTGAGAATAATGATTAATGGTGAAGCAAGAAAGGAAAAGGTTATGCAAGGCAATGTGAATTTGGGGCATAAGTACATATTAAAAAAAAAAGTAAAAGAAGTACCGCTTAGCAAGCTCCTGTTTTTTTAAATCTGGAGGCTTCCCGTCAAAGACATAGCTGAAATATAGATTAACAATTTCAGTAAGGAAAACAAAACACAATAAATTCAAGAAAAAAAGAAGCTACAAGTAGAGAAACAGAGAGAGGAGGAGGTGGTGCGAGATTACAGGGGCTTGATTCCAGCCTCGAGAAGCCTAATAGTGCGATTAAACATGCCTTGCAAGTGACTACAAAATGAAACACCAAAAATCAAATATAATTAAACCCGTTTTAAATATATGTTAAAACAAAAAAAGAAAGGATGTAGGAAAGGCATCGTTAGGCTCCATCCAACCTGGTGACTTCACCAGCCTCATTAGTCAGCATTTCAGTTCCACTTCTTCCAACTACAATCTGCAATTCAATTCAATGCACAGAGACTTTACTTTGTATTTTAAATTACTCAAAAAAATAAAAATAAAAAATCTTCATTTCTTCTTATACAAATTAAATTTAAAAAAAAAAAAAGCAACCCCAAACCTAAAAATAAAACAAAAGATATTGATAATTAGTAAAGAGTGAAGGAGAGACGGACAAGGAACTGGTAGATGCTCATGCTGGCATCGATAGCAATCTTACGACCGAAGTAGCTCTCGAATCTCTGCTCTTTCATAGCTTTTGGAGCATTATCCGCCAACAGCTTTGTCAAACCCTAAATTTCCATCAATTATAATTAATTCCCAAAATCAAAATAAAAAACCCTAATTCCTAATTGAAGATTTACTGAAAAAAGATTATCATTGAACTCGCTCACTCACCTTGATACCCATTACTGAGTTGAAGTCAATAATTGATTTTAGCAATGCCGAAAGAGAAAAAGGAGAGCTTTACTGAGTCTGATAACTGATATTAGAAGTAGTAGAAGCGAGCCAAAGGCGTAGCCTTGCTTCTCTTTCCCGCCCACTCCTCAAGCAAGCACTACGAAAAATGTAAGAATACACATGGGCTTTCCCTTGGCCCACTTTCCATTTTATCTGGACACATGGGCATTTATTTGGGCCATTCATTCCTAACCCAAGGTACTTGTCAACAGAATGATATGGCGGGCAATCCAAGGCTAACTAACATTAACATAGATGTAACCAGTACATTAGTTCTGATAATATATAAAAAAAAAAAAAAAAGAGGTTTTTTTAGCTCGGTTGGGCTAAAACCTCACCAATTTTTATAGGGCTTGATCTTCCCCTGTTCCACCACATTCTCTCTCTCTTATTATCTATCTCTTATTTTTCTAGGCACGTCATGTTATAACTTCATCTATACTTCACTTATAATTACCATTAGGTGAGCAAGCTAAATATTTCCAAGTTTAAAGGAGAAAAGGAGAACTTTTTTTATTTTAACATGGAAGAAAAATATTTAACTCTCTCTATTCACTTTTCTTACATAATATCTATCTAGAAAACCCTAAACTAACTTTAGTATTAGAGAGTTCTTTTATCGGTAACACAATTATCCAACCTATTACTCTTCCCAAAAAAAGCTCAGATTCAATGAAGTTTTTCTTAGCTTCATCAAGTTCTTGGACATCTCTTTCTCGAGGGAACATTCTCATCTCTTCCCACACGAGCATGTATTATTCCGCGATCTCTTCCAGCCATGGTTATTCGACAACATATGATAATTAACCATCACGAATCATTAGGCCTTGATACATGTCCTTTATGACCTCTAACCAAAACCACAAGAATTATTGGGTTCTGACACCAACTTACACATATAAAAAAGTAAGATAACATGGCTGGTTAAAACCCTCAAAGACCAAGAACAACATAACTATAGAGCAACTCACAAAATACTTAATTTTATTTAGCCATATATTCACTTTCTAAAAAGCTATTACAACCCTTTATATAGGAAAAAAAAACTAGAAAACCCTAGTAATAATGAATAAAAAAAATAATATAAGAAAATTATTCTCTTCAAATAGAAAATGAAAAACTTCAATAATATAGAATAAAATTAAAAATATATAAATTTAACTAAGTAAAATATCTATTTAAAAAAAATTTTGCATCAAATCTCCAATCCAAAATATCACTTTCAATGCAGCCTTACATAAAATGTTACTCTAGAGATGCAATTTTTACATAGAGTTTAATTTTTTCAAGATGGAAGAAGTCATGATGCCACAATGCCTAGGTCAATACAAAATGAAGACGCTGAAAATACCAAATGAGCTAAGACCACATAACCTTCAACAAATTTTACCAAGATAGTTTTTTTTTTTGTACGAGGACACTAGTAGGTGAGGGTTGCACTTCAAAATCATCATCTTTTTTACTTGAAGCCATGTGAGAAGACCTTGTCTTGATGAATTTACAATTTTTAGAAGTTGACCAAGGAAGTTCTTGAAGGGGGAGGGAATGATTAGGACCCAGCTTAGGATGATGTCTATCTTCCCTTAAACATAACCGACACTCTACTTAGATCTTTGATACTAGTGTATATCTTAAGATTTTTAATCTCTTTTAAAAGCTATAAGGCAACTCTTTTTTCTTAAATCTCCTTTAATTTTTAAAGTTTTCAATTTATGTTAGGTGGCAACACTCTAGGTTCTTAGTTTTCTCTCTAAATTGTAACAGTGTCTTGATTTTTTTTCTTTTAATTTAATGAATCTAAAGATATAATTGTGTCGTTTTAGAATCATAATTATTTTTTTATTAAGAAAAAGAATTAAGATTTCTATTGGCAAATGATGAATTAAAGAAGCTAGGGTTTGTTTTATCGGATCTATATATAATTGATTGAATAAGTAAAGAGAAAATTTTGGGTTTTGGGTTTTATTTTTTGGAAAAAGAGTAGTAGATTGATGGTGCTTAAAGGGGAAAACGCAAGGCTATATTACAAGAAAAGGAAGGTCAGGAGAGTAAAATAGATCGTCGATATATATATGGATAGGTCTCACTTATGGTGATTTTATTATGGTTGATAATGATATTGTTTTTATTTTGTTTTTCAATGTAATTATTTTTTTCTATTTTATTTTTTGGGTTTTTTTTAATATTTGTTTTTGATTTGTTGTTTTGATGTGAGGATAAAGGGTTTAATTAGGTTATTGTGCATTTGTGTGATTGAGAGGGATACTGGATCAATTTTATTATGTGCATTTGTGTGATTAAGAGGGATACTGGATCAATTTTATTGTAATTTTGTGTTATCTAGATTGAATTGGTGGATAATTATGATAAATGATTGGAATGGAAAAATTATTTGTGTGATATATAAACTTTTAAAAACTTTACAGATAAAAATTGAAAAAAAAACATATGAAAAACTTTATTGTGCGTATCAACACTAAAGTTTCATAAAAAAATCAAGATTTTTTAGTTGTGTTGATAGTTGTAAAACATTTGGTACTTTAATTTCAAAGTCAAAGGATTTTTTTAGCAAATACATTGAATGAGAATTATAAGTTAATAACTTTATTTGAAAGATATAGTAAAGAATAAATATTGGGATTATCTTAAGAGTACATAAATGACCATTTGAATTCAAGTTTCACGTTACTGTTAGCAGGTTAAATTAGTAAAATCTTTCATTTAAATCAAAATTCATTGTTATCTCAAAAAACAATTCATTAGTGTCGACAACCCTTATGTTTTATATGGCTTCGTCGATGTATGCATGTATGCAATGTGTTATATATTTATAAGGTGCTCTGCCATTTCACATTTGCGTCTATTTTTCCTTTTTATTAGCATTGCTTTAAACTCTAATTTGTAATTTATTAGTCTTCAGAGTCTGTCTCAAGCCAAAAGCCATGTTAAAAATTAAACTCAATTTCTAGTTTTTCAGAAGAACAGAGGGATCGATCCACCGATCAAGAACCGGTCAACTAATTGGATTAAATGAACTGGTCGACTGGTTTAGTTAGAAAAATATAATTCTTATTCAGATTAGAATAGTTGAGGGTTTGAGATATTTGACATGCACTCATCCAAATATTCTCTTTGAAGTAGGGCTTGTGAACAGGTTTATGAAGACACCAATTATGATACATTTCAAAGCTTTGAAGCGAATTCTTTGGTATGTCAAAGATACTATTGACTTTGACTTGTTTTATGGATATTATAATAGCTTTGACCTTGTGGGTTATAGTGATAATGATTGGGCTAAAGATATAAATGGTAGAAAGTGCACTACTAGTTTTGTTTTCTACATGGAAGACACAACATTCACATGGGGTTTAAAAAAGCAATCTATAATCATTTTATCAACACGTGAAACTAAATATATAGCTATTACATCATGTGTTTATCATTCCATATGGCTAAAAAGATTATTGAAAGAATTAAGAATGTCACAAAAGAAACCTATGGAGATTTATGTGAACAACTCTTCAGTCATTATCTCAGCTAAAAATTCAGTTTCTCGTGACAAAAATAATTAAAGTCATAGTTCTTCCTCAAGGCATGGAACCAACGCCATGGGCGGTTTACACTGTGATGCAAGTTGAAGAAGTGAAAATTTTAACAAGAATGTCACCTATATTAGGTAGGACCATCATAATGAATACATGTTTTGTACAACTCCAAACCCTCTCGGCACAACAAGGAAATGACATGCACTGGAAAATCAGCAATCTTGATTTCCCTACCATCAGTTCCTGTAATTCCACTCATATTTATGATCACACTCATACCTATCTATGAGTTCTTCTTTGTTCTTTTCTTTCAAAAGACCATCAGGCATCCATCAGGCATCACACAACTTCAGCGCGTTGAAATTGGTCTAGTTCTTTCTACCATTTCAATGGTTATAGCTAGTTTGGTTGAAGTTAAAAGAAGGAACCAAGCACTTAAAGACTTGCACCATCCTATAAGTCTTTTTTGGGTATCCTTCCAATATGGAATTTTTAGAATATCAGACATGTTCACCCTGGTAGGACTATTGGATTTCTTCTACAATGAGGCACCTTTGAGGATGAAATCATTGTCTACTTCGATCAATTGTCTATCATTGTCTTTTGGCTACTTCTTGAGTAACGTTTTTGTGAATCTGATAAATACAATCGCCAAAACAGCTACACCAAGCAAACAAGGATGGTTACATGGACAATCCTTGGACTACAACAATTTGAATAAGTTCTACTAGTTCTTAGCCATCCTCAGTTGTTTCAATCTGTCTATATGTGTGTTTTTGGACTTTGGAAAAATATAATTTGATTAATCAATTCAATCTAGTTCATTATGTCAAATACTAAAGTTAGAGGTTAATAAAATTGTTATTCATGTGTATATATAATGCAACAGTTTAGTTCATAACTAGAACTTGAAAAATTGAAAGGCATACTTACCAAGACTTCAAGAACAACAAGTCAGGTCCATGAAGGTATGGAACTCGTATACCAATTAAGTTCACTTGAAGGTACATTGAACTTTATGTTTTTCACCTCCAAGAAGTTAGGCACCCTTTAGTATGACATCTACGAGTCTGTTTATTTTTTTGTTTTAAAAATGTTTATATTGTTTCAAATTAATTTTTTTAGTGTCTTTATATTGTTTTCATATGTTGATGTCAAAATAAAATTTAAAAAATAAAAAAATATTTTGATATATTTTTAAACAAAAAATACTTGGAGGTAACTGCAACCACAATACCAAATAGACTCTGCCTCTCATTGAGAAATTGAACAGTGAGGTTTGTGCTCTTTACTGATTTTTGAATTTAAACATATTTCTTAAGTTGATTTAGGAGTGCACTTCTAAAATTATTTAAAAATAAAACACAAAATCTTAATGATTTTATAGTAAGCTAATTGAATTATATAAACTACCATAACTGAGGTTTTTTCCCAGCTACTCTACCATTCATATAAACAATAAAGATTGCCTTTCTTTTTTTCATTTTTATATTTCTTTAATTTCACCCTCAAAATTTTTTTCTTTTTTATTTAATCATTTTTGTGACCTAATTCTATGAAAAAGAGTTCAAAATTGGAGTAGAAAGACAAAATTAAAAACAAATGATCATAAAGTAAAACATCGAGAAAATCCGTGGCAAGTCTTATAATTTTTATAATTTTGATTTTGATCTTAAAGTTTAGTTTATTTAATTTTCAATCATTGTATTTGAAAGAGAAAACATGATCTCGCCAAAAAAATATGAAGTTATATATTAGCCATAATTCAACCATAAAAAAAGGATATTTGTTTCATTGGATTCCTTTTATCAATGGGAGTTTAATAATGGTGGGAAAAGTAGATCGGGTTTCATTTAGCTTATTTTTATTTTGTTAGTTTTTTTTTTTTGAATGATTATAGGATGTTTTTAGATTGATAAGTGATTTATGGAGGTTTTAAGAGTGCTTATTAGGGTTTTTTTTTTTTTTGTTAAAATGGGTTGGAAAATGAATTTTTAGGTCAATCCCCTATCCTCTTATTTTTTTGCCGCCCTACTGGTGGTTAGATTTTGGGCAAGCAGCCCAGTCGACGATAAGTCTCATGTTGCTGGCTTAAAGAAAGCCTAGATGCCCTAGTCCACCTAGCTCATGAGTCTGGCTTTTTTTACTTTGATCTTTATATATATATATATATAATTTCATCATTTAACTTTGAAATTTTATTGATTTTTTTTATCATTCAACATTTAATTAATTTTAAATTAGTCTTCACAATTTATTTCTGTTTGATTAATAAAGGTTATCACGATCTCAAAAAAATCACAATATTTGGTTGATGGTCAATTTTGCGAGTCTCTATTTTTTATATTATATAATTAAATATAAAATATAAAAAAAGAAAAAATTGATTAAACCCAGTAAAGTCCATAACTCAGATTGTGCTTTTGATGGTTTAACTTAAGATGAATAATAATCTAGCTTTATAATTTGTTTTGATTTACTTTAAGTAGGATTCTTGCGGTCTCAAATAACCACCTTGGCACTTGTTATCATTTAATTAAGTAAAAAAAATAGATTTAAAAAATAAAATTATTAAATCTATTAAAGTCTATGATCTATATAGCCGGTTTGGTGAGTTAAGTCATGAAGGTCGGGTCAATCTAACAAGTTGTTATTTTAATATTAAAAAATATATTGAAATTTTTTTAAAAGTCAAATGATGTTTTTTTCTTTTATCTAAATTGTTTATGAACTTATCAGCTCGAATAAATTATGTTATAATAATTTTTATATAATATAATTTAATACATAAATTAAACAAAGAATTGAAGATTTGACGTTTTAGACTATTTAGAAATGTTTTAGCTACACCACAGTGTAACGCGTCCAGTTAAGTTGCTAAAATCATTATACTGCAAGTTGCCGGACATTTGGGGATGATTGATTACGCGCGTCACTTGGTGATTTATTTATTAATCGAAAACAATAATAGCAAAAAGCGCACCGACAAATAAAAGGAAACATGGAGGAGGAGAGAGATCAAAAGGGCAAAAAGGGAAGGGAAAAAAGGTAGCATACTCAAAGCCCAGGGAACCTACCTTCCACGTTGATGCTCGACCAGGTGCTGCTGCATGCTAAGTTTCATTTCCTTGTTATTTATTTTTTTGTGTTTTAAGAATATCTTTTAAGAAAAATAAATTTTGATTTACTTATTTTTTTTGGTGTTTATATATATTGCTTTGAAATATTAATATCAAAAATAAATTTAAAAAATAAAAAAAATATTATTTCAATGTATTTTTATATAAATTATTATAAAGGAAGTAAAAATACAATGCATCGGTTACGTTAAATGGGTGCCTCTTTATTTAATCAATGTTTTTAGTACGTACTTGGCAAGTGACAAGGATGTATAATACATACGGACTTGTGCTGTTGTGCAGGCACACACTCTCTCTCTCACTCACACACACACACACACACACACTATCATATACGTACATATGTTTACTTGTTGGGCGATTAATTATGTATTAAAAAGTGCTAAAATAGAGATTGGATTGGAGGTGGGCCAGCGGACAGTTAATTAATTGGTGTCTTGCACGCAAAATAAACAAGAGGTCATGGGAAAGAGCAAGGAGCTCGAGCCTCTCAACTCACGTGCTATTGGTTGCAGGTAGATCCAGGGGGGGGGGGTGTTACGCTTCACCGTTAACCGTAAGAGATACATAGATCTATCTTGAATTTAATGAACATTAAATCATAACTCATTTGGGAATCTTACTCTTAAAATCCTGGATTTGATCTTAATTTCTAAATTATATATGTTTCATTTTAAAACAAATCATTTATTCTTTTTTCTTTTGTTGTGTGTTTGCTTGCTATTTTCATTGAATAAGTTGCTGGCTGGTATTTTTTTTTACTGTAATTACACGTGTTTTTTTTAGTAGTCACGTGCTTTTTATCTACAAAACTATATATAAATTGAACACTGCTTATTCTATTTTTATTTAAAAAATAATTTCTTTTTTTTAGTTATTCATCCAACCCGTCAAATCAATTAAATTATATGTAAAGCTAAATACTATTTAGGTTAATTTTAAATATAAATTAAGCAAAAAATCATGCAGAACAATTTCTACAGAGTTAATTTTAAGTAATTAATGGAGTCAAAAGAATTGAAAGTTAATCTATTAAATTGAATTGAATTTAAAAGTAATTTCATACAGTCTAGATAATTTTTTAAAATATAATAATAATAATAATAATCAAACCCACAGCACGTAGCGTACCGGGGCAGGAAAGGGATGAACAAAGATCCTTAGTACCAGAAGCAAGTACGTGAAGTGTTGCTTATACCCCACCCCCCACCCCCCACCCCGTGCACTGCTTCTCGCTTTTAACGTCTTTGTTTCTTAGAGATCAAAACAAAGACATTCGTCAATTCTCTATTCTCTTTTTTACAGGTCTTTAACTAGCAGCACACGTTAAGAATTTTGCTCTATTTCAAATACTTTCGGACAGATACAATTAAAAAAGGGTCCGAATTATAATTTATATATATATATATAGAGGAAGACCAGCACGATAGAGCAGGTGCTAATAAGAAAATAGGCAAAATAATAATAATAATAATAAAAAAGAAGATTAAAACAATTAATTTCATTAAAAAAAGAATTAAAACAATTAAAAAAAATGAATCTAGAGGGCTAGATACATACCCAGTAATGAGATATTAATCTTAATTGACATATTAGGTGGCCAGGGCAACTCGAAGCAGTTTGGGATAGTGCACCGCCAGCCACCGGTAGTAATATTATGACGTGTTTGAAAGAGTTATAGTAATTGTTTTTTAAATTATTTTTAAAAAAATTTTATTACAATAATAATTTTTTATTTTTTAAAAATTATTTTTTATTTCATCAATGTTAATATAATCTGAAAATATTAAAAAATATTAATTTTAAATAAAAAAATAAAAAAATATTTTTGAAATGTTGAAAATGAACATGATCTGGCTAGGTCCTTACGAAAAGGTCAAGTCAGAAGAGCTAGAAAGGGTCAATATTCTAGGGTGCTAGGGTTTTGTTCTTTTCGATGGGAAGCAGCCAGGAGGCGTAAGAGAGGGGCATTACGGCATTGTTGGCGCTAATATCAATCACAACTAGCTAGCTAGCTAGCTGATTACCAGCAAATTGCATGGGGCCTTGATACCAGGACAAGCTAGCTGTTCCCGTAGGAAGGGAGGGAAGCAAGAACCACCACCATCAACACCCAGTCTCCACCCACCATGGTCCCCAGCTAGCTAAATGAACCATCGTTGGTCACCATCCATCTTCTTTATCGGAACCCACCCTTTTCTTCATCTTTTATTTTCTATGTAGGCCTTAGCCTATATTTCACAAATCAGATAACTAACTTTAACCATTTTAGATCCATATTGTAGATGCGTCTCGTTCAATGGATGAGGTGAAGGACGGGCTTGGGCAGGTATTATTTTCAAGTGACATGATCTCTATTAATGTAATATTATATATTAGCTATCCAGGGCATTACCAAGAAAAAAAAAAATAATTCTTGCAGACTTTTTCCTGAAAAATAATAGTACTGCATATATGGATAAGTTGAATGCAGAGAAGGAAGGGTTTGGGTTGATATTATTCAAGCCATGCCATATTTTTAGAAGATGGCATTAGAAACATATTCTTAAAATTAGCAAGAACCTAAAACTGCCAAGTGTTATTGTACAATCATGTACGGTGGATTGTGAGTAAAAACATTGTGAATTATTATATTCGTAATCTTCTTTCTTTTCTTCATTTTTTTCTTCTAAAAAGAACATTTAACTTCTTCTTCTTTATTATTTCATTTGTTCATACTGTCTTAATTTATGATTAGATTTAATAATTTGTTTTATTTTTTTATCTATTTATTGCGATGTCACACAAAACATTCTGAATTTCTGATATTGGGTTGGGTTGATGATTGATTTTACGGGAAAAAAAATCAATTTTATTGTTTATAAAAAAACATTAAAAATGAGAAGACAAGATTGAAAGTAAGGGAAAGATGTAGCCTTTTTTAACCCATCACTATTTATTTAGCGCCTATTGTGGAAAAAAAAATACCTTGAGAATTTTCTCAATTTTTATTTTTGGTCTTTTCAATTTGAGAGTTATATGTTTTTCATTCAAAATATCATTATGTTCATGTTTAGGTCATTGTTTAAGAGAAGAGAGGGAAAATTACTGGAAAAAAAACAGAGAGAAAGTAGTTGGTTATCCATGTCCGAGCAACAAAAAAATTGCTTATTGTGCCAATAAGTTTCATTCAATAAGATGAGTTTTATTGATGTTTTTTTTTTATTTTGTTGAGGAAAGGTAGACCGGCAACAGAAGGAATTTTTTTTCGTTTTAATTTCGTATTTTTAGATCAATTTTAAAAAAATATGGGTTGAATTTTTTTTTATCGACATTCTAAGAGTGTTTTACGGTTAATATATGCTAAAAAAGCCCTGACTTGATTTTTTAACCATCTCTCCAATTATCTAAATTTAAAAATACAAACGACACATTGTTTTTTTTTTTAAAAAAAAAAAAGATAGGGAATATTATGGAGGTCAAGTAATTAAGCCTGGCTTAGCAAACCAGCTTGCATGTTCTTTTTTAAAATGAGCTAGGCATGCTAGTCCTTCCAAACCCACTCACCTATTCTTTTTTATATGGCCCGAACCTCTTTTCTACTTTTTTTTAAAAATTTAATTAATTAAAAATATGTTTAGGATGCTTACCCATTAAGTCTTTAATTTTAATTAAAATTAGTTAAACTAAATTAATTAAAAATATTTTTGAGATGTTATTTAATAAAATATCGTTCAGTATTTACTTGTTTTTTTTAATAAAATAATGTTTTGTTTTTCATTTTTAATCTTTATGTTTTTTTTTGGCATTTACAAAAGAAATGCAGCGTGTTAATTACACAAAGAAGTTTTAATTTAGGGATGTTTTCTGTCTTTATTTTGAATCATTTATTTTTATTTTTATTTTTGGTATGTGTTTTGATTGCTTTTGATTTTTATCAAATGAATGACATAGAATAAAAAATTATATGTTTTTTTATGAATAAAAATATTAATAAGAAAATGATGAATTATACTAGAAAATTAGTTTGTTTTAATGGAATTTAGATTATTATTCTTCTTATAAAAAATATTATATATCATAATTAAATAAAAAATTGAAGAGTTTTCCTCGTCACAATATCAAATATTTAACATGTATCCGTTTCTCAGCTTCATAGCTTATTCTTTTGTTAGATTCATCAATTTTTTTTAATATTTATCAGTGTTGTGATTCTCGATATTTTTTTGGCTTCACAATTAATTTTTTTATTATGCTGCTAGGAAACAAGTTAATAATATATATATATATATATATATATATATATATATATATATGTTGTTTTTATACATTTGGACACCTAACTAGTTAGTACTGTTATACTTCCTCTTTGGGTTTATATTGAAAAAAGTTTAATGAAAAAGAAAAGTTGGAAGACAAATTGGCTAAAAAGAAAACAATGAAAAATATTTAACTTAGAAGGCTAATCTATGTGAGATGTACTAACAGGTTGTTTAGAGGGTTTGATTTTATTTCAATTGAATTAAATATATAGTGTTTGATTTGATTTCAATTGAATAAGTTGAATTCACATGTTTGGAAATAATATTTTGTTTCATATAGTATCCTTGTTATTTTCATTTTATTTCTTTAAATGTTTTTTTTAAAGGCTATATAGATATTTTAAAAAAGTTAGTTTTAATATTAAATTTCTCTACTTTGAAATTGTAAATTAAAAATGTAGATTTTTTTATTTATTTTTATAGTGTTTTTAGAGATTGAATTTCATTTGAAATTCAATTTTTAACACTCAACATAATTCTAAATATATAATTTTATTAAAATCTTTAAATTAAATTTAACTCATGAAATTACAAAAAAAAGGATAACATGAGAGTGAAAGCTGCATTCATAGAAATACCAGTACCAAATCTAAAACGATTCGAGCGTGTTTGTTTTTGATGTAGATTTTATAGTTGTGATTTAAAAAAATATAGTTAGTTGAATTTAGATGCGTGTTTAGTAAAATTTATGATTAAAGTTTATATGTAGCAAAAAACATGTATAAAATGTTTGGTGGAAGCGTGGTTGCAGTTGTTTTTCAAAATGTTTTTTTATTTTGAAATACGTCAAAATAATATTTTTTTTATTTTTTAAAAATTATTTTTGATATCAGCGCAACAAAATGATATGAAAACACAAAAAATATATCAATTTAAAGCAAATAAAAAATAAAAAAATTCAATTTTTTTTTAAAAAGCAAAAACAATTCAATTAAAAAAACATTAAAAACTACTTCATAACAATTTTATTTCAAACTTAATTTTTTAATAAGTTTTCGTATAAAATATAAAAGCTGATGAAAAAAAACACATCCGAAGAGTGAGAGACGGAAGGAATAACAGCAGTTGACGAGGAAGAGAGGACCAAACACATCGCATGCCAAGGTCGGGTCCCCCCGAGGTGTCATTAATTAGTTAACGCCATATGGGTCAACATAATTATTGTTAATTTATCATTGTATTCTAAACAGAAGTGGTAATTAATTGTGTCGCATTACCCACCCTGCATGATCAGTACAGTAGTACTCCACTAATTGCTTAACTAACTTCTTTTTACCAGTAATTATGAGGATACATTAAGCATAGGTCAACATAATTATTTTTTATAGATCTAAATCTGAACAGTTTAATGTGTCCTCATTTTAATTCAAGGGGAGAGCATTTCACGGATCTTACATGATTGTTGGACGAGGTACCATGATGTTTCTTCTTCTTTTTAGATTTTTTCAAGTGCCAGCCAACGACACCCATTTGGAGATTTTGATGATTTATATCCATAAAAGAAATATAAACAAAAAGAAATTAACTAGAAAAGCAAATTGCAGATGATAATCCTTTTCTTTGAATTTTGCAATTTGGAATCAATCCCTTGTAGCCAATATTAAGTTTTCTGTTGCTTAACTTCAATGGAGATAAAAGAAAAGAAATGATTCCTTTATATTTTCTTGCTTGCTTGGGGTTATTTGAATAATTCAAGAAGAAACGAATGCAGCTGTATCTAGTAGTGTTTGACACAATTTTTGTTTTTATTTTTATATATTTTTTAATATTTTTTAATGATTTTGATTCATGAATTTTAAAAAAATTATCTTCGTATATTTTTATAAAAAAGAAATTAATTTTTATAAAAAGGCACCAATCATCGCAAACACCTCTTATTATGTCATGCACCAGAGGTTCATCTACCGAGAAGAGAAGGGAAGCAAAAGGGAACCACAGTCTCACACACAATAATAATAAAAAAACCAGAGCCAAACATTACTGCATTTAACCACCCCCACGCTGCTATGCTTCCATACAAACACTTTCATACATCATCAAATCATCCCTCCTTCCTTTCATTCCAAATGTGCCTCCTCCTCCTCCCCCCCCTCAAATCACATGTTCACACTCTCTCTGCACCGTTAAATTCTCCGTAGTTTCTTTGTATGCATACATTAAACGGGGAACCTTAATGTATATAGCCCCTAAGGAATTACTTCAATTTCAATTTAGTTCCAAACTATTTGATTTTATCAAATAAGTTATAAACCTTCCATTCATTTGATTTGATGTTAGTGGTAGTTAAAAGATTTTGTCTAACTTTCATGTACTTTTCAAGTACATGTCTAATTTCAATTTAATATATGATATATTATCATATTATCCAATGCATGGAAATAAGCTTCAATATGATCACTAACATGTCATTGTCTATATCATCGACTGTATTTAGAGTTAAATTAAATAAACAAAAAGGTTTAGGACTAAATTGATAATATGATAATATATCAAGGACTATATTTACTTTAAATCTTTGTCAGATTCCTAGCATGCTTCCAGTAATAAACCTTGAAAAGCCCGGCAAATAAAACATCTCTCTCCCTAAACTCAAGCCTTAAAGCATTCTGATCCTATAGATTTAGCTTCCCAAATAAATTCAAGGAAGCTAAGCTACTAGACTCCCCCCCCCCCTGATATTTAATAGTAATTTAAATAAATATGCTCATAATGACATTGACAAATTAGCCTTTTTTAGTATAAAACTAGCACTGCTAAGTGTAACAAACTATCCCTTCCCTCGTGAAGCCAAAGCCAAAGCCAAAGCCAAACCTTTAACCTTTTGCTTCTTTCTTTCTGTTTCTTTTCAAGATTTACTTAGCACACAGAGCTAACAAAAAAATAAATAAAAAATGAAGCTTTTCGGCTTCTGGACTGCTGCTGCTGTTCTTTGTCTTTTTGGGGCATGGGAGGTAAATGGGATCTTGGAGATCAATGAAGAAGAGCTGTTTTACACTGAAACTAATGCTTCTTATTATAATGAATCTAAAGCTATTTTTGGAAATAATGCTTTGTTGGTTGGCCTCACTCTCATCAAATCAGCTGCAGCTAAAGGAGCAGGTAATTTAACTTTTAAAGATTGCTTCTTTTCATTTTCAGAAACCGAAGTTTGCTTCTTCTTTATTTTTTTTAAAGGAAAACTAAATGCCGCTTTTCATTTTCCTATGTCTTACTGATATTGATATGATTCAACTTTCAGTATATTGTCAGATTCTATTGTTTTTGGTTTCTGAGTTCTTCAATGATTTAGATTTGTTTCCTCCTTATTTATTTTCTCCTTTTCTACCTATTTTTGCGAGAAAAAAAATAAAGAGGAAAGAGAATAAAAAGGAATTTAAATATTACTTCTATCTTTGCGAGGAAAAAAATAAATAAAGGACCCCATTTTGTTTTAATTTTGATATGATATACATATAGGCAGAGATGCATTTTCTATGTTTTCTTTGTTATTTGACAGTTCTGTGGGCACAGAGAGACATTTTTGTTCCATCCTCTGTTGTTTTACTCCAATTTCTTTACTTATTATGACAGCAATAGCAATGTGGTTGGTATTGTTGATAATCAAGATTCAAATTTTCACATTTTTTTTGGTTTTTTTTTTGTTGATATTCCCTCAAATCTCTTACATTCAAATTTATTAAAACAAATGTTGTTGTTAGTTTTTAAGAGCTGTGACATGAACGATATTTTAATGTATTTTGCAATGATGTTTTGTCTCATATCTTGTCCTAATTATCATCTGTCAATCTTGCAGTCTGTTTGGATGGAACATTGCCTGGATACCATTGGCATCGTGGGTATGGTTCTGGGGCTAATAGTTGGCTTATTCAATTGGAGGTTTGTAACTATTAATGTTAGAAATTGTATACTAACATGTAGTCTCTTGCTTTTGCATAATTTTTCTTACATAATCTTGAAGTCATAATTTATGGTCTATATTTTCAACTGTTTGGTTACTTGTTTCGGCTGTGAGCTAAACCTTTCATCATTTGTGTAGATGATTAATTATGTGTCTTGTTACTGGCCATTGGGCAGTAAAAAAAACTACAGACTCACAAGATGACATTGCTTGGAAAATTAAAATACAAATAATTACCTACGTGAAGGAATGTATATGATTTTTACTGCAATCGGTACTTGGATTAAGAATATTTATCTGAAGCTCTTGATATTGGATTGTGAGCCACTAATATATAAAATTTTTCTTGGTAAGTAGGTTGACAACCTTGAATTAAATTCTCTTAGGATTTGCTGACTTAAGCTACTTAGTCAGCTGGCTATGCAAGTTTCACAGGCCCCTTTCAATTGACATAGATGACTTTGTTGAAAATCTTGTGCAGGGAGGAGGATGGTGTAATACTGTCAGAGCTTGTGTTTACCGTAAAAAAACTCGGCGAGGTTCATCTAACTACATGGAAAAGCAGTTGGCGTTTACAGGAATACTGAGCAATAAACCTGAAGAAAATCCTGGTTTAGCCTTAACTCTCAAATACTTTAAAATACCTCTTTATTTGTCGCATTTGACCTTGGATGCATTATTGACATGGGGTTTGCAGATTTTTTCAACTGGAACAGAGTAAAACTCCGTTACTGTGATGGTGCCTCTTTTACCGGGGACAGTGAACATAAGGTTGGAATCTTGCCATTTACTATAGCATCCCTGATTATATTTTTGAATTTAACACATTTTCCATTTATATGAGTTGATTGAAAGCTCTTAAACTAGCATCATGAAAGTTATGACCATTCACGTGAGCTCACATGTTAGAATCAAATGATTTTGTTTTAGGCTGCACAGTTGCAATTTAGAGGACAACGTATATGGTCAGCTGCAATGGAAGATTTAATGTCCAGTGGAATGCGCTATGCCAATCAGGTTTTATATCTCATCAGCTTTCAATTTTCTTACCGCTATCTTTTCTTCTTTATTCTTCTTGCAATAATTTTGTTATTTTTTTCTCAGGCTCTTCTTTCTGGCTGCTCTGCTGGGGGTCTAGCTTCTATTCTACACTGTGACGAGTTTAGGGATTTGTTTCCAAGAACAACTAGAGTGAAATGCCTGAGTGATGCTGGTTTATTCCTTGATGTGTAATTGCTTGTTATCTTGACGCTCTTTCTTGTTTTCCTCATTTCTAAGAATTGATTTCTCTTCACTTAGCACCTAACTTATCCGTTCTCATTTCCTTTTGGAAATTTTAGAGTTGATGTTTCTGGTGGGCGCACCTTAAGAAACGTATACAGTGGAGTTGTCGGCTTGCAGGTAGTATATTGATGTCTAACTTTTGTAAATTTAGCAATGTTTGTAGTTTGAAGATTTTGAGTTATGCTTTTACTGAATGCCACTTGTGGTATTTTTCATACTTCTCTCAGGGGTTGCAGAATAACCTTCCACGTATATGCACCAACCACCTTGATCCAACTTCTGTAATCATTTTATTTATCATTCTCTCTTGTCTCACATCTATCTAATTTGCATGTATTACATAAATCTGAAACTCATCCATCTTTCTGTGATTTCCTTTTTATTTCAGTGCTTCTTCCCACAAAACATAATCGGCAATGTTAAAGCCCCATTGTTCATTCTCAATACAGCCTATGATTCATGGCAGGTAATAATCTTTTTCCTGTAAATGTGATAATGCACGAGTCTTTTATTGTTAGCGGAGTAGTCCTTGACTAACAAACTACACGAGTTAACTTACTGTTAGTGGAAGGTTTTATAAGATCACCGAAACTCATATTTATCATATTTACCATGTGAATTCAGATCCAGTCCAGCTTAGCTCCACCATCTGCTGATCCCCATGGCTACTGGAGCAATTGCAGAAAGGACCACTCAAAATGTTCTGCATCTCAACTCCAATTTCTGCAAGGTACTTTATATTGTAGATCAATTTATTTAATATAGGCCACAAAACATAACAGTTTCAGTATGCTCATTGAGGCATTTTCATGTGTTTCTTTGTAACAGGATTTAGGAATCAAATGCTAAATGCAATAAAAGGCTTTTCAAATTCTAGACAGAATGGATTGTTTATAAATTCATGTTTTGCTCACTGCCAATCAGAGAGGCAAGATACATGGTTTGCTGATGATTCTCCCGTCCTTGGAAGCAAGGTATGTCTAATCAGACCTCATAATTATTCATCAAGGTTGCTTTGATCTCGAAAAGAAACAGAAAGGAAAAACACAAGTTGTTGTTTTGTGGCCCTTTTCTTGGGGTTCCTCATTCCTGCTTGTATTTTTTAGAACACTAGCAGTCCCTGTTTGATTCATGTCTCACATTATCAAAGCTTTCAAATATCTAACTGATGTGGTTGACAATGTGCAGCCTATTGCACTTGCTGTTGGAGATTGGTATTTCGACCGTGCAGGCGAGAAGGCTATTGATTGTCCCTATCCCTGTGACAACAGTTGCCACAATCTGGTTTTTAGATGAGTCAAATTTAATCAAAAGGGCCATCTTTTTACAGTCATCTTATTAGATATATCCTCATTGTTACTGTAATAGAACCATCCGATTCAATGAAATTTGGTAGAGGACAATAACAAGGAAGGGTGTGCTGAGACATGTAAATTTATCAGCAAGCCTTTGTATTTGATGCGGCACATCTTGTGCATTACATGTTCAATTCGAATTGTAATTTTTATATCAATCAGGAAGTCCATATTTTCATGCTGATATTTTTGACTTTGTGTTTGAGAAAGGTTGGCTCCCATCCCCACTCTCTCTTTTGACTGTGCTATCATCTTTTGTCAGCTGGGCCAATACAACCCTTTTTGTCGTGGAAGCGAAAAGATTGAGCGCTGAATTTTAAAAATAAGAACATTTTGAGCAAAACCACCTACTATTCTGGGTTAATATCATTTTATCCCAAATGATTTTGATTTAAACTAGTGAACAGAAAAATGTTAAGTTGGTTGACAAAAAAAAAAAAAGAATATATTTTTCAAAAAATTGAAATGACAAGTTTTTTTTTTTAGAGAGAGATTGTCTGAGGATTTATCACACACATTAAGGAGCTTTTGTTTTGAATTTTGAATAAAATTGTTAAATACTTTACTACAATAGTTGGTGAATAATGATATAGGAATTCCATTGTAGTTAAATCACAAAATAGATTAATGATTGAAATAGTTAGATAATATTATGAATTTGATTATTTGTAAAATATGTTATGAATACTTAATTCATAATATTACCATTACCATTATTAATTTATAAAATATCTTAAGAGATAAAATGAGTTGAGATTATTTCTTAATAAATAAACTAAGTTCATAAATTAAATGTGATGACTTAAAAAAAATACCCAGCAAAACAAACACCCCCTTACAATGGAGCTTCGTGGGCTTTTTAGGACATAGGCTTTCTCATTGAGGTTGTTGGTCTTCAATTTTCTCAACATGCAGGCGCTCTAAAGTATCGGATTTGATGATCAGTGGCTATGTTTGTGATAGGATTCCTAATCATTAACCTTTTGATTGATTATGTAGGTGATGAACAATGTGAGGATTAAATTAACATTTTGCTTGCAAATGCCACAAAGTTGAAGGAACAACACCATAAATAATATGGAACCCAACAACCCAAGTAACACCAGCAGAATGGAACAAACTAGTCCTGAAAATGATAGGGATAAACTGCAACAGGTCAGGTGATCAGTTGCAGTTTCCTGAATGGAAAACTCTCTGTTTCCCTTCTGGGGTTTTGCTAACGAGTGCCTATAACCTAATAAGATCATTAAATCCTAAGATCTGGGAGTCTGTTAACTTCCAATGGAAGGTTGCAGTTTCAGAACTAACAGCTATTAACACCATTGTAGCATTCTTTCTAGTAGAATTGGTTTCAAGCCAGCTTGTTCTTCTTTCCGTTGCAAATTCTGTAACTTTCATCCACACCACATCGATCTTCTATTTGTTTCTCTGTCGTAATCGCCCTGATTTTACCTGTCTCATGCAAGTGTATCTTTCATAAGTAAAAGAGAATCGCATATAATATTCGATATGATGATGTTAAATTATATATGTACTCATCATTGTCATAATCATCATCAGCAGCGTCATCATTTGTGTTCATTTTCGCCTATATGTCATTAAAAAACCGATTCTTCTTTTTCTTCTTCTTCTTCTTCTTATTATTATTATAGTATAATTCAATAAAAAGCAAGATTCCAAGGGCATTTGAATTTTCTATTGCCGGACATTATAAACAAATAGGGGAAAGCTTTCTGCCCTACTATTGTTTCCATTCTCTCAGTCTGGCATTGCATCACAAGACTTTTTGTGTGTTCTTTCTGCACCCATGATTGTAGGGCCATAATTAACAAAAGACACAATAATTCGGCTCACATGTGTTTGAGGTGAATATATCATCATACATATATATGTGTGTGGAGGTTTCTTGCAAAGAAGGAAGAGACTTTGTTCATAGTTTATTGAAGGAAACTATTTGCTTAGGATGTCTGCACATGGACAAACATGAACCTTCTTGTCGCATGTATGAGAGGAATGAATGGTAACCCACTATTCCTTATTCATTTTTATGTCAGGAAGATTACAACATATTCTATATGGGACAAATTTGTTGCCATTTTTATTGTCTTTTTTTCCTACGGTAAGAGACTGTCTGTGTGCATTTAAATTCTAATTTTGTTAAATCACTTGCATGGTAGAAGGGTGTTTACACCCTAAAAAAATATCTTTAGTCGTTGTCGCCTCCTATCTCATATGTTAAAACTTCAAGTATTACTTCCAAATGTTCTAAGACCAATTTACTGGCAACAAAGGGGCAAGCACATAGCATTCCTAGCCTGCAGCTGAAATAAAAAACAGTGGGAATTCCAACTTTGTATGATGATGATGATGGCAAGCATGAAAGATTGTAATATGACAATTTTACTTGGGCCCTGGTTTTTTTTTTTGTGTTAATCCTCTCATAATTTTACCCTGTTAATCTCCCAGGAAAAAAAATCATAATACTACCTTTTACTTTCTAATCTCTCTTTTTAAGCCCCATGCATAATTTACCACACACAGATTATTGTCACTTCTTGGTGAATTTGTCAGCCTGCTGACTTAGTAAGGCCTTCGTTTTGTTACCTCTTACTCTTCCATTTGCCAGAAAACACACTTTTTTTTGGCCCAACAGGATGTGCCTGGAAACACTAAATTCCTATCCATTCTCTCTTAAAATTTCAGCATCAGTACGTAGATGCCCCTTTGAGGGACCCCTTTCAGTCTTCATCACAGAAGAAGTAAAAGTACAGGCCCACAGCAAGGACAATATATTAGACTGGGTGTCCTAAAGTATCAATGGTGTAGATTTTGTCACCTCGACATTACTGTTCATTTAAATATCCACTTTCCCTTGAAACTGAATGGGAAGATTGTTGCTCAGCCATGTCCTTTAAGATAATGTTAGTACCTCAAGAAAGACTTGATACAGGAAATGTATGGCCCTTATCAGATTGAAAGTCATACATACACAGCACAAGTCTTGTCGACTAGAAGGGATTGCTATATGTATATATAGATACGCCTGCCTGCCTTCGTTATTCACTTGGGTTGTAATTCTAATAAGCATGTCAAGGCACTTTTTTGATAAGGTAATTCAGAGGAAGACAGCAACTATAGTTTGATGTCTTCAAGGGTTGTCTCTTGAAGGGAAGGGAAGTGACTAAACGGCTGTCAAAGAAGTGAAAAGTATCTCCATCTATAGGAGACAATGATAGACACCCATTTAAGATAAATGGCCCCTTGAATTTTGCATTAGAAAAGCACAGATTGGAATTTTCTTGCTGTATTTTTGTAATGCGAAGAGATCAATACAGAAAAATACATATGGATTACACTAAGTAAATTATGAATCCCAGGAAACCAAAAGATTCTCGGATATATTGCAGACAGAGTCACAATCTTGCAGGATTTTTCAATTTTAAAAGGTGAGGAGCTAAAGCCTAAAGAAAAAAAAGCTATGGATGGATTGCTTACAGTCACAGATACGATTACAGAGAGTTGAAGAAAATTTCAACAAGCCTTATCACGAAAATTTCTACAGAGCTGTTTTTTCAAAGACAATGACACCATGAACTTGGTTCAATCCCAGATATTTATGAAGTAAACAAAAGGCTGAAGAATTCTGTATCAGACACATTTACAAAAAATCAAAAGAAGTAACTCTATAGCACACACCTGTAGCCAGAAGATAATCTATTCCCCAATATTCCATCTCAAACTGAAAACCTTTGTAATTGAATTAATTAGACTCTGCGCATGTTAAAAAATAACCTATATGGATTGACCAAAAGCCACAGCAAGTCTTTGCAGATCCTTGATATAGATGTCTGCTGGCTGTGAAGCTTGTTGATGTTGATTCTGTAGCCAACTAGTACTTGACCCTTGTGCCATGAAGTGTGTTTCAGGTTTCACTTCACTGTACACATGTTGAGATGTTTGGTTTTGTATTGTGCTTCCAAGAAAGAATGGGGTGCTAAGGTATTCAGACCATTTGATGTCTTCAACCGTCTCGTTTGCGAGAGATCGAAGGTGAGCTTCGTCGCTGGATTTCCCACAATCAGCTAAACCCCACGAGAAGGCGCTGCTCTCAAAGAAATTGGTGTTGCTTTGCAATTCAATACTGCTACTGCTTCCATTGCTTCCACTTCCGTTGTTGCTGAAGCTACTTGCTTCCCAGTTCTGAATCCCATTGACATCACAAGAGCCTACAGAAGGATTATGATCAGATGGAAGACTAAAAGAAGGTTTTACACATATTGGAGTCTGGAACATAGAGGTTGACACGGATGGGAGAATAGTCGGAGGTGTCATACTAGAATTGAACTCATGAGAAATCATCTCAGAAGAGGAGGAATTTGGATTAAAGCAGAGAGTGGTGTTTGGATTCATTGAGAGGTCTATAATAGGTTTGTAATCCAATTTCTGGAAAGGGAAATAATCCATCAAATCAGAAGGCATGCAACTGGCCGTGGTGGAGCTTTCATGGGAGGTACCAAACCTGTCGAGGAAGAATTCCTGTGTCGGTGGAACATTTGTCAAGTTGCTACTACCACTTCTGTCCTTATTGTTGTTGGTGGTGATGACGTTTGAGCTTCTGGAAGAAACTGCAGGTGGTTTTAAAGTAGCTGTCTTAATGAGGTTCAGCTCATTTGATACAATAGAAACTTTCTCATTGCTTTTGTCAGCTGTGAGCTGCTGCTTCCCTTTACCATCCTCAGCTTCAGAAAGTGATTTGTGAGTGTTGGGGTCAATGCCTCTCTGCCTCAGTTTCTTCTTAATGCAGGAATTCCATAAATTCTTTATCTCATTATCAGTTCTTCCAGGTAACTGTGCTGCAATCTGAGACCATCTGATCAAGCAGGTAGCAATAAGTAGTCAATATATGATTGAAACACTTAAGTTTGATATAACTAAAGTCTTATTAAGAATGATTTTATAAAGCTAATATAAATATAAACTACCTATTGCCAAGAACTGCATGGAGTTCAATAATCAAGTTCTCTTCCTGCTGAGAAAATGCTCCTCTCTTCAAATCAGGCCTCAAGTAGTTAATCCACCTTAACCTGCAGCTCTTACCACACCTCTGCAAACCTGCCAGTGTGTGTGTAATGTAAATTAGGAGATGTTTACAGGAATTCTAAATCTAGTATTCTGACACCATTTACTCAGCATTATTATTAACAAACAAAGGGTACCTGCCAGTTTAGGGACAGAGCTCCAACAACCAAGTCCATGCTTAGTAATATAATTAAGAAGTTTCTCATCTTCCTCAGGAGACCACAGGCCTTTTCTTAACTTCTGCTTGTAACAGCAAGAATGCCGCCCCATGAGGAGTGCAACAAAACCTGCAATGCAGTGCTGGCAAATAAACTTTTAAGAAGTGGCCAAGTATTGTGTCAGCAACAGGAGAAGAGTTGGGGCTTTGAAATGGATTCTAGGAAGTGGGGAAGTGATTGGAATATGTGATGAGAGAGAGAGAGAGAGAGAGGGAAAGAGAATGGAGTGGTGAGAAGAAAATGAAGTGGCAGCCTGGTAGGGAATCAAATTAATAGGAGGCGGCTCAAAGAGAAAAGTCATATTCAAGAGGATGATTGAAGATTGTGGCTTCAGATTTATACATGGTTTTCCAGAGTTACATGCTGTTGTCTTGGATGGTCCATGTCAGCATTTGGGACCACAATAAGGTGGGTTCCATAACTCATGGACGGTCCTGATCCTACCGGTGTCCTTTAGCAGATGAAGAAACGAAGAGCATGGGGGAAGTAGTGTGCCAAAAATTTGACCAGGCCTAGTTATTTCCCATCAAAATTTGAGGATTTAAGACTTCTGCAGAGGAGGACTGGTGGGGCTCTTCTCTCGGCAGATATTTAAGTAATTGTAAGAACTGTTACGCTCAGAAGCCCGAGTAAAAGTTTAAGGTGATGTAGACATGTACTTGTCAAGGATAAGATGGATGGGAGTTGCTTTTATTTATTTACAATGGAAGAGATATTGCGATGGGATGAGATAGGATGGGTTTTAAGCAATATCATATTTAACCAAGTCCATCCCAAGATTCCTAATGCAAAAATAAGTCACAAGAATGGAGAAGGGAAAGTTTCTTGAGGACAAGAAATACCCCAAATTAGTGAGATGAAGCAAATATGGTATCCTGCAATAAATTGATGACAGCAGCGGCTTCTACATATGCCTCCTCTTGGAGTCTTGTTCGATAGGAAGAAAATTCTAAATACTTCCCTGTGATCAATCCTATCCTTGATCAGCTAACTAGCTAGCTAGCTACTACCCTCCCTTTTGGCAAGCAACTTTCAGCTACCATCCACCTTCTCTTTTGTGTCAGGCCTTTTGACGCAACTTTTCCAGTCTCAGTAACCTGAAGTAACTGTTTTAGAATCATATTAGGAAATATTCCTTCTCTCTCAGAAAAACCCTCAAATTTAATCAATTCTCCACACACATGTATATACAAATCACTCAATACATCTTGCAATTTGAATTACTAACTTGTTCTTCTCATTATGGGAAAATGCTATCCATATATAAGGCCATAATTAATACTAGTAAATAGAGAAGGGAGGGGTCTGGTCATCCCATGCACGCACTCTTTTAGCTATATAAATGGCCAGGACAGTCACAGTAATGCCGTTGTCTTCTATAGGATGGGGTGGGATAGGAGTTGATGTGCATGAGAGCTAATGTAACGTATTTTTTGAGAGACTACAATGACGACAAAATTTTTGATGAATTATTACAGGTTACATGGTATACTCAGTATGGCAATCATTATTTATTGCACAGTGCCAACTAAATTAATCGTGTGTGTGTGTTTGTGTCTCTCTCTCTCTCTATATATATGAATGGATTAGTTGGAGTGACAAGATTTAAATTCCTTTTTCACCATTCTTGATTTGTTTACAAGGAAAACAAAAATCATCAAGGAAATGGAAAGACGTCTAACTATTAATGTTTTACAATCAGTTATCATGTCCAAATTATGATACCTACATAGAAGAAGAAGAAGAAGAAGAAGAAGACAAACAGGGTACGCGTGTATGCCAGAAAAAATGTTGATGGTGATTAAAGAAAATTAATGAAGAAAATTTGCTTAATTCTCGGCTCATTTCCATTTAATTTGATTACATATATTCAGGCAAGTTGCAGAACAATTTTTTATATATGTTGTCGAGCAGGAAGACATATATATATATATATATATATATATATATATATATATATATATATATATATATATATATATATTCCGTTCAAGGTTATGCTGCATGACAATGGCTTAGAAAAGCCTTTCTTTAAACACGTTTCAGACTCTGAGAAATCAATTAAGAAGCTTCATGATCACCTCCATAATAATGGAGTAACATCGTCAATAATGTTAATGTAACAGGCATATTGTTCTTTGATAACCTGTCTGTCGACTGCCTTGTTCTTCTTAACCTATGAACTGAATTATGAAGCTTCCTTAATCTCCTTGACCTCTGGCCATTGTCCTAATCCAGACATCCCAATTGGAGTGTATTAAATAATATATATGCAAAGATTCTTGTAATCTCCATGCCTCGTAATGCGCTCCTTCACTTATCTTGTAACCATACATATGAGCTGTTATCAGAAGTCAACCATTGCTTCATCTTTTATTTTACTCTATGTTTTTATTTGCTAATCATTAATCAACCATATATATATATATATATATATATATATATATATATATATATATATATAAATGTTAAACAAATCCACCTTATTAAATAAGAATTAATGACAGCGAAGCAAACATATATAAAACTTGCTCTTACTTTTGATGCATGTCTTTTTAATTTATTCTACTCGTTTCAGTTATAAGGGATAAATATGATGCATCAACAAGTTTTATTTTTACTTAGATTTTAATTTTAAAAAACTAAAGGCAGGGTGATAATTCAACATCTCTAAACTTAGCTAAGAGTTGAGCCCAAATATATATTGTTACGACCCGAGTCCCGAATCCATGACCGGCACATAGGCAAGGTTCCCCTCCAAGGTTCCATACCTATGCGAACCCAAACTTACACACAAACTTATCCTAACTCAATCAGAGTTCAACGCAGCATTAATAACAAAATCAACTTCATAATATAATTGAATTGTCTTAATACAAGAGTTTATATAAGTTCAGAGTTTTGGAGCACTAACTAGACATAAAGGAAAGGTACAAAGTACAACAAAAAAGCAGGTTCTGAAGGTCCAACAAAATGACCTGCTATCAAGCTATAAGCCTGAAAAGGATAAATAATGAGATGGTGAGTTCAACAACTCAGTGAGTAGATAACGTTCAATATACACACACGAGGTAATACAACAATGAGAAATATATATACAAGTATGGCTCTAGGTTCTTATAGAAAGGTTTCTCAAATTGGCCATAACAAAAAGATCATATGGTAAAACTCGTCAGAAAATCAAAATGCAATGAGCATGAGGCTCTGTACTGTGGGATGATCAGTCCACACAGGTTGGTGACTCCCCCGACCAACTAGGGTTCAGATACGATGTGCACATAGACTAACACTACCCTGTTAGCATGGGTATTCTGACTGACATACCATAGGTTCATAATCATAATCTAACAAACATATTCATATCTCAAAGCTCAACTCATGACATCAATCAAATGAGGAGCTATCAATTCAGAAGTCAATTCAAAATATATATTGGTTCATGTCAAGAATTCAGATTCAATAATTGATCATGCTTTATCATAACAAGGATAATAATCAACATATATATTATCAAGAAGCATGATTCAATTCATATTAACAAATCAAATATTTATACTATTTCTCATGCATATGGAAAATTATCCACTCACCTGACTCAAAACCAACAAAACGCAAAGCTGATATCGAAGAAAATCCTACTGACGTCCCGCCGGTAGAATATCAGGATTATCTGAATATAAAGGAGACATATTTAAGAATGACTTAAAAGAATATATATAACATATTTAATACACCTATCTAAGGGTGTATTCCATAACCCTAAATGTTTTTGAACTAACTAGTTATCTTTCCTAAAAACCCAACATTTAACGGTTTTCCCGAAATCTAATCCATAATAAACAAATAATAAAATTGATAATAATTCACTAAATAACCCTCAATTATTCATCAAACCAATCTGAAAAAGGTAATATTACAGCTAGGGACTAATATGTAATTTATCATATTTTTAAGGGTCAAATTGCAATTTTTGTCTAATTGGAGGACCAAACTGAAATTTATCATAAATCCATGAATATACTGAAATTATGTCCATAATTCATCCTCATTTCTGTCCAGATCATCTCATTATACTCCAGGGACCATTCTGGAAATTTACCAAATTTTTAGGGTCAAATTGTAATTTTTGTCAAATTGGAGGACCAAATTGAAAGTGTTAAATTCTCTTATCTATACAATAATTCTGTCCATAATTCATATGTTATTCTGTTCAGATTCTCGGAATAGGCTCCAGGGACCAATTTGCAATTTTCCAAAGTTCGGGGACTAAACTGTAATTTTTGCAAATTGAGGGACCAAATTGAATTTTCGTCATCTTCAACCTCCAACTCAGAATTCTCACAGGTTACCTACTGTTCTTGCCAAATTTCTAACTCAACATTCACCATTTACACAATTCATAACTCAAAATCATCATCTTTCAATTCAATCTCTCAAAATCAACCAAATAATCAAATACCCACAACAATTAACTCTATAACATTCAAATTAAACCATCAATTAACCCAAAACACAAATTTTCAAAACCCTAACATTTATCAAAACCAAAATTAAAGCTTAATTAACACATATTTATACATTTAACAACCTAAATCTTACCTTTAAACTTATTTCTTCCAATCTCTTCCTTTTTCCTTATTTTCCCCTCTTGTCTCTTCTTCTTCTTCTTTCTCCCTTCTCTCTCACGGTTTGTTCTCTCAATATTCAGATCTCTTTTTTTTTTTTTCCCTTTCTATTTATATTTATTAACTATTATTCAATTACTACTATACCCTTATTTATTTATACTCTCTCTTTAAGCCACCAAGGGCTTTGTAGCCTTTTCCTAACTCATTTAATTCAAGACATTACATATATGAGTTTGACAAGTTGTCAGAACATGTGTGGTTCTGAATAATATTGTTTGGCTCCATGTTGGACTACGAGATTCTGACGAGTCAAATATATTTTTCTTTTTTTAAACATAAGAGATGTTTAATGCTATAATAGAATATGACTTTTAGTCCTCCTCTACACTAAAGGATAAAAATCATGAGCTATAAAGACTCATTGAATCCTTAAAAGAAAGGGGTTCACAATCTCATCATTTTTAACATTTTTAGCATTCATATTTTCGGAGTTTATCTCTCAAAATTTATTGTACTTTCTCTCTGAAAAAGATATTCACTTAAGCATCGGAAAGTCCCCAGATTCATCAAAGAAAACCTTTTATAAGTACCAACCACTGACCACCTTGGCTTACCAAACACAAAGCACCATTCATCTTGGTTAGAGAGAATAGATCAAATTGTCAGAACCAAGAGATTAATTGGTTATCTAAGACATAAGCCTTGCCCCCAAACTACTTAGATTTTTTAAAACATCATCATTGACACCGTCTATGGGAATGATCAAAAAACCATTAAATTTTCTTTCAAAACTAGTTATTGACATCCTTAATCATTATCAATGAGAGACAATCACAAAACACCTGAAATGGAATGTCAAATGGACATCTTTATTGTTATTGGCACAATTACTTTATCAAAACATCAAGAACTCTTCAATTAGGACTGACTTCTCGCTAGAATAATGATGGTCGCTCAAGGGACAATCAAGCCCAACGAGCCTGGCCTAAGAACTTTGAACCAGCTTATATCATAGGTTTCAACAACCTTTGTGTTAAACATTAACTGTAGACTCAATTCCGATGAGCCTAGAAAACTTATTAAAGGTGGACAAGGTTATCCACTCATTAGGGTGCAACTGACTTGGACCTAACTAGTAATATCTAAACACTTATCTCACAAATCCTTGGAGGAAGAAGGAATACCCTAATGCATACATGCAAAAAGAAACTGTAATTTCATATTGACCCTGGGTAGAGCCCAAAGTTTGCCGGCTAATACATTTAGCTCAATCAGGTATTTGAGTTGTGTACTCTCCTGGTTGTAGACGAGTAACAAACTATATGTCCTTTGCACCTAATATAATAGGAGCGTTATCCTCAGGGGTTTGAGGTAACCTCCTTCTCTCATGAGATTCCCTGGTAATGGCAGGAAAGAACTTATCTTATAGGGAGATCTACCTTCCTCGCTAAAAAGAGGTGGACGCTAAGATGCCACCCCTTTTAGTTTCTGGGGTCCAATTTGATAGACCCTTGTTCCTTGTCGTTTCTTCCAGTCTCAAGTTGGAACTTAAACTTTTCATCAGAGACGATAACATCCCTACTTTAGGGATAAATTTGACTTTTTTTGGGTCCATTTCTCTATTCAAAGTAAAGAAGAAAAAAAGAAGTTTCTGGTGGGAAATACTTTAGGTGACAATTTTCTTCTCAGATTAGAGTGAGATTGACTCAAGATTTTTTCACAAAACTGTTTTTTAGAAGTTACAAAGAGTAAAAGCAAAAGAAAAGTTGAGAGTATGAACGACTAGGGTAATAAAAAAAATAACTTGTCACCCACATCGTTAGATGAATGACCTTTGATATCATCTCAAATCATCAGAAATCCATTCAATTACTGTATTAAATGCAAGCCGCAATTTTGTTTCTTAAGGGACAACTCCTTTAATAAAAATGGGCCACCTGGCCGAGTTAGACAAATCTTATGGAGAAGGTAAAAATACTTATTTACTACTGATAAACTTTCAAAATCTTTGTGTATTAAATACACAAAAATTTGAGGGGCTACTGATGGATCAATATGTTTTATTTTTACCCGAATTTTCATTTAAAGAAACCAAAAGCAAAGTGATAACCCAACATCCTTGGGCTCAACCAAATTTATATGGGTCGAGCGAGTTGCTAGACCTAGCAACTCTAGGCTTAGCCAAGCGTTGAACCCAAATATATAGGGGTCTGGCGAGTTGCCAGAACCGATAATATCGGGCTCATCCACCTTTGGGATCTACCAAATGCTGAGCCCAAACATATACAGGTCTGATGATCTGTCATACCCAGCATCTTAGAGCTCATCCAAGCACTAAGCCTAAACATATACAAGTTTGGCGAGATGTTAGGCCTAACATCCTTAGGCTCAGCCAAGTGCTGAGCCAAAACATATACATGTTTGGTAAGCTGCCAAACCTATCATCCTTGAACTCAGCCAAGCGTTGAGGCTATATACATATAACTCTGGTCATCTTGTTAGGCTCCATTTTAGACAACAAGATTCTAATGAGTTAGAGATATTTTCCATCTATAAAGTCAAAGATATTTTCCTCTTTGACACATAAGAGATTTTTAATGCTATCAGGAAAATATAACTTTTTATTCCTCTCCACCAATAGAAAAGAATCATGGGCTATAAAGACGTATTGAATCCTTATAAGAAGGGGGGTTCACAATCTCATTATTCTGAATATTTTTAGCATATATATTTTAAAGTCTATATTTCAAAAATATTATTGCAGTTTTTCTTTGAAAAAGATATTTACTTAAGTATTTGAGAGTCTTCAAATTTATTAAAGGAAATATTTTACAGATATCAACTACCAACCACCTTAGCTTACTAAATATCAGGCACCAGGCATAGGCACGAGCCATCTTAGCTAGAGAGAAGAAATCAAATTACTAAAATTAAAAAATAAACTGATTATCCAAGATATAAGCATTGTTCTCAAATTACTTAGATTTTTTAAAACATCCCGAGAATCCTTGTTTTTTGAATGATTAGCATTAGGAATGGCAATTATAAAAAATAAGGTTTACCAGCTTACTTTCACCAGGCACATAACTGTTCCATTATCTAGTTTTGTATAATAATTCATTGGTATTAATAACCATGTTTTCGGCTTTCTGCTAGCTAGGCTGGATCAGATAAGAATTTCTTTTTTTTTTAAATCTTTTTGTTAAGGGCTTCAGATGAGTACTTGAGATAAAAAAAAGGTGTTGTTGATGTTACTGCAATCCATTTACAGCCACCGACGACAAGAAGTAGAACAGAAGTATTGAAATATGTATTGTAATTACAGCCATACAATAGACAACAGTGGATAATGTAATCCAAAAATCAGCTCATAAGTTTTGATTTGTATTTGTCTCACAAGTTGCTGTGTTAAGGTTCCTTCGAGCTCTTGAACCCTTCCTCAATGGTGCCCTTTGGTCCCTGGAGTTTATCTTTTGAATGAACACATTAATTAGGAATCTTACAGGAGACAGGTGTGGGACTTCACAAATAAGTGTATGTGATGTCAACTTTTGTAGGACCTGTCTACAAATAAATAGGTTTCATTCCATGTACAAAGCACAACACTGAAGCATTTCGGCAGAGTAAAAGGATTGATCAATTAATCTGCAATATCTTCACTGCTAAAGCAGTGTACAATGTATGGTTGATTATTGAGCTACCATAAGATGTTCCTCGTTCCTTCTTTATGAAATTATCGAAGATTGATATCAATATTGCTGTGGTCAAAACAAGATGCATTCATCTCACACGGATCTTCTGCTCGGCGAATTCGTCAAATTACTGCTAACTTTAGGCCCGCAGAAAGAAGTCAATGTCTTGTCAACAGATTACTAGTCTTTGAACCTTTAGTTACTGAGTTCAAGGCACCATGTGGTGGAGGCTTGAACAATTTTTATAATTTAAACAAGTGTAAATCACAAAAAAATTTTGGTAAAACAAAGCCATAATTAGCAAGCATAGTGGCCTACTTCAGTGTAGCATTGCTGGAAATAAGCCAATTATTCATCAAGAGAAAGATTTTGAAGATAATAATCGAATGGTTATTTGAAATGTAGGGGGGGGGGGGGGGGGCAATCCATATGCCCTTCAAAATGGAGAGCCCTTTCCTCATTATACTGCAAGTCATCTGTTTCTAAGCTGATTCTGAGACAGACAGCTAATTGACAAGAAAGATCAACTGTTACTCTAATAATGGAATCACACTCATCACAGTCCTGACCAATATGATTATCTTCATTAATTATAAGCTTTTCTGAGAAAAAAAATTCCAACACCAAACCTAGGAAAATAGTTGCATTACATAATCATCTTTAAAAACTTCACTAGCATCAGCATCTTTCTGATTTAACCAAGGACAGAAAGAAAATCCATGCATGGGGCTATCCTAATCCTGCAACTTTTTAATAGAGGCTACAGTTGCTAATGGAGTAGCACCACAGCTGTATTATCTGAGAAGAAGGCTTATCTTTGCTTGGTTGCTATAAAATTCTCCTATCTGCACCTTTTTAACCAAGAGATTATGAAGTGCCTTTTGACAAGAGATTACAAATATTACTATCAGATAACAATCTGAAGGAAACATCACACATAGCTTTGCCTGAAACATGTTAAAAACTAAGAGGATTGAATGGCCCGGGGGGGGTTCCTTTTGAGATGACCTTAGTAGAATATCATTATCATGAAGTATTATTCTTGATTGGCCCATTAAGAATTAGTTGGAAACATAAGCACATGGATATCTAATAAGTTTTGCAGTTAACTAAGCAACTAAACTTTTGATCAGCTTTAGTCTTATCACAGCAACAAATGATGACAAGAGAAACATGAAGGTTGCTATCATTAGGTTGCTTACCATAAATGGAACCTTAAGATCTCATTAGCATTCATCACTGAGTTAAACAGTGGTGTCCAAATGACATTCACAGCATGTAATCAAAGCATATTCTGTAAGGAAAAGATCAGTAACAGTAATAGCATTTGATTTTCAACTTAAAGGGATGAAGTTAAGGCCCAGCAAGACAAGTTATAGTGGAAATTGACTTTAATTAGAAGGGAACATCATCAAGTATCAAAAAGCCTCAAGGCCTTTGCTCCAATGAAATTATAGCCTTTGTCTGGTTGAGTTTGTCCCATATTAGCATAATTAGATGTTTGCTTTTAGCTTTGTAGTGGGAAATCATAGTCAACTTTCTTGCCACATTTATATCATTACTTTTCATTCTGAGGAGGCTGTATTGCTTGGCATTTTAATGCGGGATGAGTGTGTTGGGGAGGTTTAATTGGAGCATACTTAACAGATTTTGATTATACTTGTCTAATCAGTTTCACACAAAAAGCAGAAAATTCATCCAAAAAAACACCAATACAGAAGCGGACACATTACCTGTACCTATATCTTCAATCCATGTTTCTGTTTGGGCCAATTTCAAGCTCACTTTCCTTCACACTACTCAAGTGCTCAACAGCCCTACCCAACCATTCGACACAGAAGCACGACTTGATACCGAAAACTGGACCTTTAATTCTTCATGTGGACTTTTGGGATACTTTACATTTTGAATGTTGAGTCCAAATAACTACAGAGTTCAGGCCCAGATGAAAGCACATCACCACCTGCATTATTCTCAAGAAAGACTTTAGACAGTTAACAGCTAGCAAAAATGAAAAGCATTTCTTTGGGGAGGAAGGGATCTGGTCCCCCTTGAACTTTGTCTGCTACCCCAAAAGAAAAATGCTTTAATTACTTTAATTATCCAATCCAACCCATTCTTCTTTGTTTTCTTTTTCTTTCAAGATATAAATTTAAATGGAATCCTAATCATTCATTTTGGATTGATCATGTGATATACAGTCTGTCATACACTACTCTTTTTCTCCTTTGCTGCTGCTGCTGCTGTTGCTGTTACACTTTTTTTAGTTTTTTGATTATTTGCCAACGGCCACTGTCTTTCCTTTCCTTTTCTTTTTTTCACTTAATACACAGAATCACTTATCATCAACTTAATTTTGAAAGGATCTCTCTTCTCTGCATCTAGCAATCCTCATGGCTACTGAGACTGCACCATCACATCAAACTCCTACTTCTGATCATGAGGTATTTATATCATCATCTTGCCTATCTTTAATTCTGATCAAACTATTCATTCCGTCAACTACTTTTTACTTACTTGATCAAACATATATACTTCATGGGATTCTTTTATTCTTTCCCATATTTTTACTTTTCACACTTACCATAACGATATGATCTTTGATGTTTCAGTAAGATCCATGTAGCGTTTTGTTATCTTCTTTGTTACCCCTGGACTTCCATGAACGTTTTACATGATCATAGGTTTAGCTTATCTGACTGTATGGGTAATCATAAGACTTCTGATTGCTTTTAGATACCATCCATGAACGATTGAATAAGGGTAGTTTTAGATGCATGTCTCACTTTATTTACTGTATCAGAAGCTTTGAGAAGTGTCTGTAGTTGACAGGACAGAAAAAAGAAGAATAAGAAAATCTCTTTTTGAATGTGCCCCCCTTTCATAATTCTCTGGAAAATAAATGATAGCTTTCTTTTATAAATCAATCATAAGTCTTAAGTTGAGTTGGAACATACAGTACCATCTTCTGAAATCTGTTCAAAGCTACTGTCACTCTAAAGTCGCTAGTTTAAGAATATATAAGATATTTCATTTTCAGAAAATTAATCTCATGGCAATAAAATACCAAAATTATAATGGAAGGTAGTAGTCCTGCTCCATCTTATTGCATAACCTGTTGCGTAGGATATGAATTCTCTAACATGGTGGCTCCCTTCTGCACTTGTGTCAGCTTGTCACTTGCTTGGTTCTGCCATCAAGGCTCTTTTAAACCAGCAAGGAACCTCTTTTTCCCGGTTTGCGATGGGACAGGATATTCATATCATTATTTAAGAACTTCAACTTACAATATCTATATCTAGATGCCATGGTCAATGAGGGAGATAGAGATATAATATTAAGTTTACGTAGCAGTGCATGATAGCTTTATTTCAATTTCTTCATATTTGATTACAGTTTTCGCCATCTTTTTACTTGTGCATCTACACGATAGTTTCTACTCTCTCTTTTTTTTTGCTTTTAAAATATATAAGAATGTTCCTATTTAATTTTCTAGTTCATTTCTTGCAGTCAATTGAGAACAAGGTGACCGAAGAAGTAAAGCCTGTAGAACCTGAAACTGTTTCTCTAGCCGGGAAACCTGAAGAACAAGACCTCCAACCTAATGAACTAACAAGTCAACCAACCCTGTTAGATAAATCAGAAGCAGTGGAAGATAAGGAGGTCGAGCCTCCAGCGGTTGTGGTTAAGAAGATTGATGATGTTCCTACTATCAATGTTCCAGTAGATGATAAAAAAGAGTTGGAAAAGGATTCTATTTCTGACTCACACACCCCTAGTGTTCCGGCTCTGGTGGCCGATGTTGTTAATGGCGAACCAGTTGCTCCAGCTATACATTCTGTTTTGAAAGAAGCAGAAGAGCAACGATTATCAACATCCGTGGAGGAATTGCTACAGGAAAAACCAAAGATGGTTGATGTTCCAGTATCACTAGATGAAGCTATTGAAAAAACAGAGGAGCCATCAAAAGTTCTTCCTATCAAAGAGTCGGAACCAATTGAGGCAAAAGACAGTGAAGATTCAGCAGTGTCTAAAGAAGTTGACAAAGTGGAATCAATAATTCCTAAAGTTGAAGTGAAACTAGAGGAGCAATCAGAAGTTGGTAAACAAGTTGAAGAGCCAAAAACAGAAGCAGCAACTAAGCAACCAAAGGAACCTTTGGAAGTTCTTCCTGTCAAATCAGAAGCAGTTGTGGTAAAAGATAGTGAAGATTCACAACTAGTGTCCAAAGAAGATGATAAGCCAGAATCAGAAGAAGAATCCGAAGTCATTAAAGTTGAACCCAAAGAAAAATCAGTTGAAGTAATTGCCGAAACACAGGAGCCAGTGGAAGCTCTTCCTGCCAAAGAAATGGAAGCAGTTCAAGTAAAAGATATTGACGACTCACAAGAATTGTTTAAAGAAGCTGATAAAGTAGGAACAATAGTTCCTGAACTCAGGAAAGTGAAACTAGAGTCTGAAGTCACTGAACATGTAGAAAAAACCGACGAACAATCTGTTGAGGCAAGTAAGGAAACACAGGATTCATCGGAAGTTCATCCAGTCAAAGAATCAGAAGCAGTTCCATTAAAAGATATTGATAATCTAGTAGAAGTGCCTGGAGTTGATAAACCACAACCAGTAATTCCTGAAGCTGATAAACCAGAACCAGTAGTTCCTGAAGTTGAGGTTAAACAAGAGGAACAATCTGAAGTCACTCAACAAATTGAAAAACCAGAATCAGTGGTTCCTGAGACTGAGGTGAAACTGGAGGAACAATCTGAAGTCACCAAACTAGATGAAAAAACAGAAGAACAAGAAGTTGAGGTGAAACCCGAGGGACAATCTGTAAACAGAAAACAGGTGGAACAATCTGAAGTCGCTGAACAAATTAAAAAACCAGAATCAGTGATTCCTGAGATTGAGGTGAAACTGGAGGAACAATCTGAAGTCACCAAACCAGATGAAAAAACAGAAGAACATGAAGTTGAGGTGAAACCTGAGGGACAATCTGTAATCAGAGAACAGGTGGAACAATCTGAAGTCGCTGAACAAATTGAAAAACCAGAATCAGTGATTCCTGAGACTGAGGTGAAACTAGAGGGACAATCTGAAGTCACCAAACTAGATGAAAAAACAGAGGAACAAGAAGTTGAGGTGAAACCTGAGGGACAATCTGTAATCAGAAAACATGCGGAACAATCTGAAGTCGCTGAACAAATTGAAAAACCAGAATCAGTGATTCCTGAGACTGAGGTGAAACTGGAGGAACAATCTGAAGTCTCCAAACTAGATGAAAAAACAGAGGAACATGAAGTTGAGGTGAAACCTGAGGGACAATCTGAAGTTAGTCAACAGGTTGAGATTAAGTCAACAGATGAAAAGCGAGGACAAGTTGCTGCAACCACTCAGGTAGGTCAAGCTGAGATTAAAGAGGATGGAGGAAAATCTTCTCTTCCTGAAATCATACAAAAAGCTGGTCCAGAGGCTGAAGGGACTGATTTGGTTGAAGCGTCATTGAAAGAGATTGTGGTAGAAGCGGAAAAGGGTAGAGAAGAGAAAGAGGCAAGGACAATCAAAGTAGAGGGCGAGAAAATAGCAAGTGATACAGTAAAAGAGGAACTAGCTCAGCCCATCAAAGTGGAAGAGGTCAGCAATGCTGCTTCAAACGCCAAAATCACTGAAAAGTCATTTGAGGGAGAGAAAACAGTTGAAAGTGTTGAACCAGCTTTAGAAAACAAGAAAGAGGAGATACCTGCAATAGATGAAACCCACAAAGATGGGAACATAGAGGGAAAGCTGGATGAAGCCACTACAGTTGTCAGTGAACCAGTCAAAAAATCCCAAGATTCTGTGTCAGAAGCAAAAGAAGAAGAAGAAACTGCAAAAACCAACGAAGAGAACTCTGAGCAGGAAAAGGTTGACGAGATTGCCAAATCTGACTCGCAGAATTTGGAGTATTCTGCCAAGGATGCTGAAGACGCAAAAGAATCACAGGATCTTCCAAGAGAAGTTCCAGCCAAGCCTACTCAAAAGCATTCAAACAACATTTTAACAAGGGTAAAGCAATCACTTGTAAAGGCAAAGAAAGCTATTATCGGGAAATCGCCAACTCCAAAAACCGTCTCCTCTGATAGCAAGGGTGATGTTAAAGTCAATAATTGAAGGGATCTTAATGACAAAGCTTGCATATACTTACAGAGATATGAAATCTTGCATTGTGAAGTATATAGGTGTGTAAAAAGGCATTTTCTTCCATTTGTTTTCTCTATTCATTCAGTTGTATGTAATGGTATATGATAGCGTGCTGGTGATTGGTGTGTTGTTGGGTTTGATCAGTAGAAAAGAGCTTTTCAGTCAAATTTATGTTAGTGTTGTCAAAAATGCTATCTCATCAAAATTATGTACTCATTGATAAGACTGATTTGCGTATTTGATTAAATAATGGTTTGGATTCTTTTGTAACTTTAACACATGTCAACTAGTCGAATAGATTCACTTCTCTTCAGGCAAAATTCCATCGCCCTTTTTTACTAAGAAACTGAAAGAAAAGGAAGAAATGGAGGCAAGGGAGGATGAAACATCGAGTGAGAACCTCCAGCTAGGTAAATACCAATGGTTGTCTCCCCATTTAAATTGGCTTTTCAGGATTTTGAGCAGAGGACTTGGAACTGGTTCTAGCTCATTCAAGAGCTAATGAGACTCTGCACATTTTATGCGTGGTGAGACGTGTCTAACTGAAGCTGACATCGAAACACCAGTCACTACGAAGAACAAAGATATTGAAGATTTCATGAGTCCACTATGATGTAGAGATGCTAGAAAATGAAAGATGTTAAAATGCCTGCTATTCAGATTCAGATGAGGGGGTGGGGACTATAGACCGAACCGGAACATCTAGGTTTACACAATTCAGTTTTTTTCATAAATTTGATTCAGTTCAATTCAAGAAAAATCGAACTGAATAAATCAAACAAACCATTTGCAAAACCCTAATCACATTTTCCATCTTATTGCTAGCTATTCTTTGTGCATGCTCACAGTGAAATGATAGGGGGAGTGAGAGAGGTACTGGAAAATTAAGTATTTTTTCATTAGTTCAAAGAATTTGTATGAGAGATCTACCACAACAAACTTTCAAATACATATTTCTTGAGTTCGCTTGCTCCTAGACAGTGCATTATTATTTGCTCAGGTTGTGTAAGTAAATATACATACAGATGCAAGTAAGACCGTTCTTGAGTTTCCTCAACATACCAAAATCTGTGCAATTGTAATTCTACTTCCCTGAAATTAGAACTCCAATAATTATTGTAAGAGCTCGACTTCATTAAACCATGGAACCTTTTCACATATTCATATGTGCCCCCAGTATCCCACAGATTTACCGCGTACAATAATAGGTTCAACGTCGATATGAAGCAAAGGTGATTCACCTCTCCAATGACAAAGCACCAGACCTATCAATCAGTCACAACCTGCAGCAAATTCAAGTTGACAAAATTTTTTTATCTCTACAAACCAGATTGAGTAGATCTCACAACAATGTTAAGTACAGCCAACCATCATAGATGAATACTCACCAGTTGCTCTACTAGGTATGATGTCAGTTCCACCAGCTGACTTTAACACTCCACTTTCAGCAACTTCTGAGCCTTCACCATTATTTTGCGCAAAAGCAGGCTGTTCAAAACATTCATTTGTTGCTTGGCACTGGCATCACGGATGATGTAACTAATTTTAGATTCAGGTTCAGAGGTAATTCAATTGCAGAACTCAGTTTTCTGAAAGGTTACCCCAACTATCAAAATTAACATATACTGAATTCAATAGGATATCGTGCCCAAATTTACATTCCTTCAGACAAGCTAAATGCATAATTTTCTGTGGCTATGACCTCTGCCACTTAACAAAAAAATATTCAAGTATCTGCATAATATTTCTTTGCTATTGCACTTGTATATTTTTCTCGGCCTTCTTGGCTAGTAGGGAGGTTAAGAACATGGAACTCTAAATGACGTCTACTATTTGGAACATGCCCACAATCTTTGAACATAAATTGGAGAGATGAAAACTACAGTTTGATTTTCATTGGAAGAAAAGGCTGTTTGGAGAGTTGTAATTAAGTTCTTCCTTAAGAATTTCAGTAAAAAATGTTTTCCTTGGGAATATCCTTCACGAATGAAAATTAATTAGAGTGATCAGCATAATTTTCATTTTCATGGGATGATAGGTGAAGAGCTACATCTTTAAAGACAAAAATGGGATTGTATATGGAGAATTTACTTGTTTCATGCTTATATGAATGTCATACTTGCAATTTTCCATAATGCTACTTTTAGATGGAATTCATGTGTGCACCTATAGCTAATGCTTTCTTTCTCTTGGGAGTGAAGATGAGCCATGAATTGGCACTTGCTGAAAGGAAAACACACATCATGCATCATAATGAAATCAAAATCCATTTAGCCATCTTCAATACTGAGCTTTCCATTCTCAGAAAAACGCAGCTTGGTTAAGTAACAAACCTGACTAGAGGTCTGATTCATTGACCTATTGGCAACATTGTTCTGCATCACTTGCGAGTTGATATTCTGAATTGCATCCTTTGAACTAGAGGCTGTAGCTGAATCCAAATTATCCATAGGACCTACCACCCCACAAGCATTTGGTTCCCTGTTTGTTTTCGGAGGAGGCCCTCCAGACATTGGCATTAAGGGTGCACGAGGAAATGACATTGGAAGTCCTTGACCAGAAAGCCCAAACATCTGAAGACCAGGTCCTCCCATCCCGTGCATAGCACTAGGCCCTGACATTGGCGAGCCAGGGAAATGTGCTCCATGCATAGGAGGTACTTGATACATAGGGCAACCAGAATATCCACCATTCATGTCAGGCATACCCATCCGGAAACCCATTCCCATTCCAACGCCCATGGGTAAGAACTGCCCCATATGAGCTGCATGCATGTGAGGCATTCCAGGAGGTAACATCATTGATGGCATGTACATTCCAGCTCCCATTGACATAATCTGCATAAAGGTGGCGAGTGATCCAAAAAAGTCATTTGATTATCCAACTCAAGAAGTTATTAAATAAACTTCGAGAAGAAAAGGCAGAATTTACTTGTACTTGAAGCTGAAGAGTCTTTAAATATTCAATGGCCTCATCAAGCATTGAAGCTTTATCCACCTTATAATGCAAAAACATCAAAGTCAACCAAAGCAAAGATGCACATGAAATTATCTACACTTAATTACTTGGCTTCACTCAAACTCCATTAAAATTTCCTGGATAACAGCAACAAGTTCAACTTAAGAAATTCAAGGAAAGCTTAGACTAACATAAAACTCTAGAACCTGGAATGGATAAGCTTCATTTATAGTTTTGGAACTTCAATAAACATGAACAAACTTAAAAGAATTAATTAGATTTCAATCAGGCCAAGGTTTGGTGTAGGTTTAACTCCCAAGCCTTGGTGTATGTTTGAATCCTTGAATGTTATAGAAAAACTCATTTTCATAAGATCGTGGAGAAAATTCACTGAGAAACATAAATATGAATATCCAACCTTATTGCAGTTTGGTATGAGTTCTTGTAGGGCTCGCATCTTCTCATTGATCCTATCCCTTCGCCTCTGTTTATTCAATTCCAAATGAAAACCAATCAAGATACAATAATTCATAGCTGCCAAAGAAAACATCAAAAGCAATTCTGAAGAAATGTTGGAATGTTCTTGCCCACCCTTTCAGATAAGTTATGTACTTCTGCTGCCCGACCTCTCTTGGACCCATTACCTGCTCGAGCAGAAGCTGGTTTTTTTGCACCTACTGATTCTTCTTCAGCATCCTGCACATAGATTATTTCGTTCATGGAAGAAAGAGATATAGTCTCGGAAGAGCAAAAAACACTGAAAATATGTGAAACCTGTGTATGAAACTCACTTCACTAGGACCTTCAGACTCCTCAGTATCACGATGTTTTCTCTTCAGATTCTCAGTTGGATCGTCAGAAGGTCTTTCTGCGCTATTGCCCGAACCAACAGAAGAAGAAGCAACCAGAGGTTCTGTAGTCTTTTCAACATCTTCTAATCCTTTAATTGCACTTTCACCAAAATTTTGATGACAGTTTCTATCGCTTTTAGAGTCACCTTCTTGGCTCATTTCCTCAGGTAGCTCAGCAGGAACAGATCCTTCAGCAGGCTTAACCTCTGTTGGTTTAACCTCAACCTTGGATGACATCATATTAGGACGGCAATGGGAGTCTGTTTCCTTTGGTAAACCAATTGAGCCCTTATCTTTATTTTGCATTCTTTCCATGCTTGAAGTTCCAGAACTAGCTCTCATGCCAACGTTCTGAAGATTAGCTTTTACAAGAGCAGCTGGTCTTGCAAAGTGAGAGAAATTCATTAAACTGGAGTTGATAGGGGATGGTGCTGGAACTTGCTTCTGCATCTTTATGCTGGGAAAACCACCTCCTGATGTTGGAGCTCGAATAGAATCTGGTGCAATGACATGGTGGACAGCATTGCTTGTACTATCATCTTTTTTAGTTGAATCCCTGGATCTAAAAAACGGAAATGATGTTTTGCATTGCTCAGAAGATGACGGATATAACTGACTAGCACTGGTTCTAGGCCTCTTAGCATCAATATCTCCTGCTGAAGAATTCATCACCACATCTCCTTGCTCTAAGTTCAAACCATTGTGTACCGAAACAGTATGGGAGTCCGTAATTGACTGGTTACAACTTCTTTTATCAAACGATGGAAAATTACTCTGGGAGGAGTGTTCATTTACAGTAACCCCCGATAATTCGGGCAAAAAATCAGAACAATAATCATGTTGCAGAGGTTCATCCAATGGATAATTCAGCCAAGGTACCATGTCATCATCTTGATTCGCCCTCACTTCAACAGCAGGAACCGCAAGGAGTTCATTCAGTGTAGACTCTATCGTTCCAAACTTCCCTGTTTTAGTATTGGTGCCATTTCCTATGTCTTTATCTCTAATCTTGGGAGGTAAGCTGTTACAAGTTTGTATCTTTCTAGCTCTACTGTATTGAATCTGACCATTTTCCCATATTAGCTCACCAAAATCATTCTCAGGTCTGCTTTAAAGGATACCAAAAGACACAAGAAACGAAAGGAAACCAGAAAGAAAACATTTCAATGTAGAGATGATCCACTAATCGAAGATAAAGAAGCTAAATAAATAAGTTAAATTGAAACTTACACAAAAGACAGATCAGTTGAACAAGCAGGATTCTTCTCTTGAGAAGAATCAGTTTCTCCCTTAGCCATTCGGTATAGGAGCTCAGACAAAGGCATGGTGAAGGTTGTTGGTTAGCAACGCTTCTGCTCAGTAAGAAATGCCCTCAAAGTTCAATTATTTGGCCATTTCCGGCACTTTTTGGAAACCTCTCTTGAACTCCAGCACAAGCTCAAAGAACCCAAAAACTACATGGAGCCGACAAGAGTTTCAAGACATGAAAAGCTTGACAAGAACCCCCATGAGTACAAGACAATCCCAGTTTGTATGCAACTCACAAAAGAAATAAAAGAAAAGAGTGCTACTTTTTTTCAGTTACATAATTTGACAGAACAGAAAATAATCTTTCTTTTATACTAACGTCCTTAACACCAGTGAGTTAGATATATAAATAAATAAACAAACTATAAATTAACCAATAGTTTCACATAAAGTAGCAGTCAAAAAACCTATTTTTTAATGGCTCTCTCAAAGATTCAAAAACCCTCCAAATTAAGCTATTTTAAGCATATTTTAGATTAAAGAAATGATCTTTTCCACTTCTTTAATCATTAAATTTGAAACGAACAAAAACCCAGATCAGATTTTGGAAATTAATTAACTTTATCAGTCCACATGAAAAGAAAAACCCCAAAAGGGAGTAATACACTGGAAACTTGAAGAACAGCTCAAGACACTCCCTACCTAGGAACCAACCAATGAACTGGAACGCAAATAAGTAGAGAAGGAAGAGAATTTTTAGAAAAACTGAGCTCCTCGAACTAGTAAAAAGTTACACTGATCCAAATGCATTAAAAATGAGAGAACTTAGCTGTGCAAATCATATCATACCCCTGGGACAATTATAGAAGTCACCACAAGATTGCATGTTTAAAAATTTGAGCTCCAAGAAAAGAACTCAAAATCGCAAGAGACAGAGAGGGCAAGTGGACGTAGAAGACGCGAAAGGCTGGCAGAGATGGCAGGGGACAGAGATAAAAATAAACAACAAACCTTGTGCTTGTTCAGCTTTTAAAGTTTAACCTCTCTATTTCTGGTTCTTCCTTCCTTTCTTTAACTACTGTTAGAATTCAATGTTCTTATTCTTTTTTTTTAATGACCTTCTTTGTTCTTTTCTTTACTTTTTTGATTTTTTTATAAAATTAATAACATAACACACTTTGTAAGAAGTCGAGATTGAGAAAACACTTTTAAGAAAATTGTTAGAATAAACGGGCACAAATTTCAAAGGAAAGAAGGAAAAAAAGAGATCTCATAGATATATAATATATTAATTATTATCTGATTATACCGTGACCGATATTAAGAAAATATCTGGATGAAATGATCTTATCAAAAACTAAAAAAAAGTTACCAATGATGACAATAATATTCCATACGATCTTTATTTAAACACAAGTGAGAAATAACAAAAGAAAAAAACTCCTAAAAACACACCGAACTTTTCCACGGTATTCAACTTCACAAAGAAGAACGTTGTCCTTTACAATTGAGATTTAAATACTGGGTTAAGCTTGAATATTGCCACAGATTTCTTATTATAATAAAAAGTAGTAAATGATAAC